>JAJEJO010005800.1:237029-275715 GCA_020662805.1 Glaucomys volans
CCAGCTTTTAGGTTAGTGTGTGATTTATAATTGCCCTCTGTGAATAATCACATTTGATGCCGGAACTGGTGAGTAATATAGTTCCTTCTCTTAAGATAACATGAAACCCAGCTGTAAATCTTCACAAGATCTGTTGTACTCTTAACATTTGGAATGTATTCTTAAGGTTTACTGAATAGTATAATGGCAAAAATTTCAAATCTTTTTCGATAAGCAGAAAAAGAACCCCTGCACCCCATTTTCCATTCTCAAAAATTCTATATAGATGGAATGATGATTGGTGCTCCAGTGTCTCATTTTTGGATCTTTACAAAACCACCTGAAAAGAATGCTTTATTAAATGTTGGAAGCCTTGAATTTAAGTGGCTAGAATATCACCAGAAATAGATTAGTGCACATTGCTGAGGTGCAATACTTTATATTGTGATGAAAGAAGAAGAGATGAAAGGGAAGCAGAAATCCCCAAACTGCTGTAACTTGAAAAATGAAACAACTTTAACCTACTGCAAATGGGCCATGTGGATGTAGGAAAGGACATATTAATCAAACCTTACCAATTAAGGGGCTGGTACTTCACTGTTAAACACTGAGATAAATTTCAAAAGCACGGCCTGATGGAATGGATATTTATGTTATTAAGATATCATAGCAACAAATCCTTATCTTTTCTGAGTGCTATACAGAGGTCAAGTTGAAGTTCTCAGCTGATTACTATCATGACAATTAATAAAGGTGATTCAGCTTGTCAGCTCTAACTTCACTGAAATCATGAGTATACAGAGGTAGGAGATTCTTTTTAATGCTAAATTATAGTGTCCTCTGCTAAGTAAGTGAGAGATAAATGGATTAAATCCATTGCTAGTCATTCAGCAAATAACTTCAAATCAATTTTAAATAATATAGGAACTCTTGGAATTTGAGAAATTTGAAGCTAAAGTCCCATTATTAGTTGAAATAATTTTCCATCATAATTTCTAAGGATGATTTATCTTGGGAAGTTGTTTTCTCCTAGTTCTTGCTCTTGTTACTTTTGCTACTTTTTAAATTGCTACGGATTTGGAATTTGAGGCTATGCACTTGTTATCACTTATATAAACAGCTTGCATTGGCATTAATTTGTACTTGTTTCTGTTTTTCAATTACCAAATTAGCATTTATAGAGCATCTGCTCTTGAGAGCCCTGTTCTAGGATTCTCCCATAGTCATTCACATCATTTAATTGCTTCACTATTCCACCCCTTTAGACAGCAATAACCTAGAAGTCATCCTTGATTTGTATTTCCTCAGGACTCACATGAAAACCATTAGCAAGTTCCATCTTCTGGCTCGACTGTCAAATTATATCTAAAATTGACCACTTCTCACTGTCTGAAGAGTTATTACCTTAACCCAAGGCACTATACACAATCTTCTGCCTGGTCCATTGCAATACTTCCAAATGGTCTACCAGCTTCAATATTTGCAACACTTTGCCTATTTGCCACAGAACATCCAGGGTAATATTCTTAAATTCAAATGTTAGTCCCTTGCTCAATACTTCCATAAGCTTCTTGTAGGATGAATATAAAATTAAAACTGCTGCATTAATTAGCTTTCCACAACTCTGATAAATACCTGAGATAATTTATGAAGAGAAAAGGTTTAGTTTGTCTCATAGATTTGGAGGTTTCAGTCCATGATGCATTCATTGATCCTCTTTGTTTGGGTCAGTGAGGAGGTAGGATATCATGGTGACAGTGCATGGCAAAACCATTCATTCACCTCAATACCAGGATGCAATCGAGAGAAATGGGAAGGTACTGGTCTCTCATTATCTCCTTTGAAGTCATACCCCTAGTAACCAGAAGGTCTTTGAGGACCACTTCTTGCAGTTTTTATCACCTCCCAATAGTGTCACCCAGGAGACCAAACCTTTACCTCGTGGGTCCTTGGGAGACCTTCCAGAACCACACTATAATAATTTTGTACCAGTGTGTATTGGCCTTCCACATTCTGGTCCTTTCTAACTCTGTCTTATCTGTCTCTCACTCACTCAGCTCTAGCTCACAGGACTCATTACCCCCTTTGCACCTTTTATTTGCACTTGATCATTCTTCCACTCATATTTCCAACATTTCTATCAGCACATTCAGGTTTTTCTTGAATATTCTTGATAATTTCATTTTAAATAACCATAGCCTTTCCCCATCTCATTAACCTGCTTTATGTTCTTATAAAACTTACACAGCTAACATTTTCATATTTGTTTATCTATTGTTTAATCTTTGCTCTATCCCCACCTCCCACATACACATTCTATATAGCTCTTTGAAAGCAGGGATTTATCTATCTTCCTCTCTACTATGCATTCTGGGTCTAGCAGAGGAACTGACAGAGCAGGCACTCAATAAATATTTGATCAGTGAATGTGTGAATTGATATATAAGGAAGGACAAATGGTGATGAAAAGGAGTTAACTAAAAGTCAAGGTGTCTGTTGCAAGGAATTTAAAGTCTAATCAGAGGGGAAAAAAACACCTATGCAAAAGAATATAAAGCACTGCAGATTGAATGCATAATGCCCAAGTAAAGCAGAGCAAAGCTAGATATTTTATTATGTATATTACATGGGGCCATCTGTTACCCTCCTGTTTCTTTTGCATTTCTCCATACTGCCTAATATGGTCTCTGCATATAAATGTTGACTATGACTAATTGATTATTTTTAAAAAATATGCAAGTACAAGAAGAAAATAATATTGAAAGAAAAACTAAAGTGAAGACTTGAATTACCTGTGATTTCATTTTCCCGTGCTTGATAAAAAAAAATGGAATGTGCATGGGCTTTTGTTGACCTGTTGGACACTCATTAGAACAAATACTTATGACATAGTAGAGCACTTTCGAGTTAATTTTTTTATTTAAAAATTTCAATGGAACTCTTCCATTTCTGTGATCCTTATAAATTGAGAAAGTAGATTATACCATTTCCTTGAAAATCAAGTTGTTATAAATTGACTATATTCTTAGAGTGTAAGTGAAGAACATGCAATTTACTGATTCAATTATTGATTCAAAAATGTTGCTCACTGACTCAGAAGGGCCAGGGATCAAAGCTCTCAAGAAGCTTGTAGTGATTTATTTATTCCTCTGATGCTTTTAAGCAGTGAGAATGAACAGATTCCAGACACTGTCCAGGTATTGGGAATATAATTGTGAACAAGGCTGTTGAGGTCTCCACAGTCAAAGATCTTGAGGTTCCTGGAAATAGAAATGGTACCAATGCCAATAAGTATTTCACATAAAGGAAAAGAAGCAAATGAGGGCATATAAGAAAGGAAACCAAATGAGTCTTGAGGCCTGCCTGAGGAGTGACACTGAGATTAGACCTCAGGAACACATCTCCCCAGGGAAAGGTGAGAGCAGGGAAGAAGAATGAGCATGCCGACACATCACCATAGTTCAGTGTGCACTCAGGGCTTTAGGAAAAGTAGGAAGTGAGTATAGCATCTGGTGGTTGCACCAAAGGGGAGAGATAAACACTGCCGTTTGGCATCTACAGCGCCTTACCCAGAGAAGATGCTTGGGTCTCAGGAGTGTGGATTTGCCAGATGGATAAGGGGGTGGGACTTAGCAGTCAGAAGATACAGAATGTGCACCATCTGAGGGTTGTAGCACTGTGGAGAAAGTAAACAAGTGGCATGACTCAGCCCCACACAGAGTGGACTGATAGTGTGAACTGGTCTGGATGTGGGTTGGGGGAATCCTATCTTTTCATCTGCATGTCAGGGGTTGTGATATTTAGAAGGGTGATTGACAAGTGGGAAGAGTGCAGGGCAGGGTTTTGTATGATGCTCTGTCCTAAGAGCTGCCTGAAATTCACTCATGGCATGACAAAGTGCAGAGTGACAGGCCAGCCACTCACCCTGGTCTGGATGCCATGCTAGCTGAAAAATAGGCACAGCTTCAGGACACAGAAAATGGGTCATATGTTTTAGATGACACCGTCTATGGCCCAGGATGTGAAAACAGAAAAGCAGGGCTAAAGGCTTTTCCAAATGTTTGTGGAAATGAACAAATCGTGTTGTATAATTGTAGATTACAAAGGTGATATCTAGGTGTAGATTAATTTGTCTTCTTAAAAGACTTTAGAAATAAACAAAGGCCATTAATCTTCCCTTGAAGAAATAGGAGTTATGACAATGGCTAATGGTCTTTTCTGGACTGATAAACTAGAAAAATCTTTAAGAGATTATTTTTTCACAAATAAAACATGTACATTATTGACATCCAGTTTTATGAACAAATACAGAGAAAATTGGGAAGAAAGAGATTCATAACAACAACTTGAATTCTCTAAGGCAGACTTTTTAAAAAAGGATTTTATCGGCTTTAGAGAGTTGTTATTTCAAAGGACTGCGATTTTCTCCATGGTACTCTGTTTTGAGAACATGAATTTACTTGACTGTTGTATGCAATTGCTTGCTTTCTACGGTTCTCTAAGTAACAGCATTTTTCATATATGCAAAAGGAAGCAAGTGGGTTTGCGAGATGCTGTCTTGTTCCATGTGTTGTTTTTGTTTGACTAGCTGTGTGAAAGCTGCCTTGTCATGAGAAGTCTTAATGGTAATAATTCTTTAGCAGAACTTAGTGATGTCTTTTAGGCAGTGCTACTATTTAAGGTTTTGCTGTGCCTTAGCCAAACAGATGTGTTTATTTACATGTCTGATCTAATCAGGAAGACAAAAGGGACCCAGCTCACAGTCTTGTACTTCTTTTAATATAAGATAAAAGGGGAGGAGATGCAAGCAGTTGGGGAAATGAGAGTAGGGATGAAGCTAAGCCTGTAGGGATGAGTCACACTGAGGCTGTTATGCTCTCCCTCCAAGGACCTTCACAGCCATGTGGGGCTGAGGAACCAGGGGAAAGCTAGCTGGTGGCACTGAGTTGGGGCCAGCAGTCTCCCCTCTTCTGTGCACCTGAGAATAAAGGCTTAATTGTCCTTCCTGCTCCAAGATGTCACTGCCAGGGCACTCTTGAATCCACTTCAGTTTGGGGGCAGCTAAGCACATTGGCACGTCACTGTTTGCAAACTGCAACTACACAAGACCAACAGAGGCAGGGTCTGCTTCTCTCCCAATGAGTATTAAAAGTTTTGTGAGTTTAGAGTAGGCAGAAAGGAAGAGGTCAGATTGAATTACAAAGTGGTCTTTTAGGAACTAAAATAAGGGTGGAGAGACTCCAGCAGAAGACCTGAGATAGAGTAGGAAAAGGCAGGGGAGGAGGTGATGGAGGTATGCATAGAACACTAAGACAGACTGGGTGCAGTGGCACATGCCTATCATCCCAGGGACTCAGGAAGCTGAGGCAGGAGGGTCACAAGTCTCAGGAGCCTTGGGAAATTAGCATGACCTTAAGCAATTTAGAAAGGCCCTGTCTCTAAATAAATAAATAAGTAAATAAGTAAATAAATAAATAAATAAAAGATAAAAGGGGCTGAGGATATAACCCAGTGATAAAGTGCCCCTGGGTCAATCCATAAATCCAATCCGTGTGTGTGTGTGTGTGTGTGTGTATGCATGTTTATACTTTTTTAATGAAGAAGAAAGAGAAGGAAAAGAAGAGAAATAAAGAAAACTAAGACAGTATCATTGTTTCCTTTAGAGAAACATTTTTTATAATGGTCTGGATTAAGATTTTCACCTTCTGTCCTTTCTTGATCCTTTTCCTGAAGGAAATGGCATCATACAATAATGGAAATCTTAAGCAGAAAATAATATCCAACAATTATTGTATCAGCAATGGCTTTGGAATTTGGTCCCTGCTTTTACTCATTGAAGGAAAAAAATGTTATCACTTGTAATTTTTCTTTGAAAAATTTATTTAGTTATTATTCTTTTAGTCACTGGTTAGAAAAACAGGTGTGAAAGTGTACACACATGTGCGCGCGCGCACACACACACACATTCTTTTAGAACAGTGCACCTTGTAACTGCATCTCTCAAACTTATCATTTGATTCTGGCTAACTTGGGGCTCTTTATCAAATTTTCTTCCTTAAAATTCATTGTCACCAAAAAAAACTTGTCTAAAACAATGAATAGCATCAATTTTAGTGTGACATTTCTCTTGTTGCATTGGTTGTGTGTTGTGTCAGCAGAAGTCAATTCTGAA
Source organism: Glaucomys volans (assembly GCA_020662805.1). Taxonomy (NCBI): domain Eukaryota; kingdom Metazoa; phylum Chordata; class Mammalia; order Rodentia; family Sciuridae; genus Glaucomys; species Glaucomys volans. Next base: position 243,181 of record JAJEJO010005800.1, read on the forward strand.
TGGAATTATTAGAGTTAGCCAAGGCTTTTGTTTTTCTTTCTTCTTTGGTCTTAATTGGGTTGTTTGCTTGCAAACATTAGGGCCATGAATTCTCTGGTTTCATTCTACATATTTAGTATTTATTGGAGGCAGTAAGAAAGGTGGTAATCCTTGGAGCCTCATTTGTCACTAATTTGTGGTGAGGCAGAGTCACAGGCTTGAAGGTAAATATAACTTATGCTTCTTGTACCTCTTTTCAAAAGTGAACACAGTTTAACAAGCCAAACATATTCATGCATGGGTCTGAATTGAATTGATTGCTCTGGATTTCTGAGGTCATCTGAAAATTGTGTATACAGTTTAAGGATGTCTGTATACGTATGCTTAATTGTGGCAGTGTTGCAAACTAAAATAAGTTTTATTCAACATGAAGATCCTACAAATTTTGGGGCGATGGTCATTTCCTTCAGTACAGAGAAATATCCTTATTTCTGTTCCTCTTCATTTGATCTTTAGGAAGGGAAGGAGCAAAAGAACAAGTTCCTGGAGGTGACAGGGTTAAACTGTGTTAACCTTTATACTTTTCTAACGGAGAGAGAATACTAGTGCCCACCCTAAGCTCTGCCAAGATTTGGCAGTAATATCAATCTGTTTGGATGTTTTAGTGGAAATAGTCTTTTTTTTTTTCCCCCAGAGGAAGTGTATTTAAAACATGCATTGCCTTGGATGCCCTGATGTTTGTTTTTAGTTTGGAGGTGCTTTCCAATACAGTAGGTGCTTTCTTGGTAAGCAGAGTATTTTAGCATGTGAGCTTCTTGATCTTTGGCAAGCTGCTCTGTGTGTTAGCTGTGTGAGAGGTTAGTGTGCCAGAAGCTGTGGATAAATCAACACTGTGACTGGTTTCCAGTGATGTGAGCACCAGCATGCTGCCTCTTATGTGATCATTTTTACAGCAGACCTCTTTATCCCTGAGGACAGCTATATCCACTAATTCTTCGGCACAGGGCAAGTTACCAGCCAATGCTGTAAATTGAAAGGGAGAAGGCAGGAATAGTTGAAGAAAGATGGTAATTTTCACTTTTTGAGAACCTCTTGCATACTACCCTGTGGTCATTCCAAATGTCCATGTTTAGAGCAAAGTAGGCTTTCTATGTTGGAATGAAAAACATGATCAAGGAGAAGAATGAACAGTGAATTATACCAGGGTTTATTTTCTTTTTCTGAATTAAAACTGAATGAGTTTCATCATGTGTAAGAGCTCTCTTCATTTTATTTTTTAAATCAAGCATTTTGACTGCTCTAAGTACACACTGGATGTTTAGCCAAGGGAGTAATAACCTGATATACTTGGTTTAAAGAAAATAAACTCCTAGGAATTGTCATATATGAAGATAGCACTTCGTCTGTTTCTCACCTCACGTTGGATGATGCATTAGTGGGAGTTCAATAGAAAGGTTTAAAGTATAGAATTTCTTAGGGTATCTGTGAACTTGTTGCTTTTATGCATGAATTGTAATGATTCAGCTCTTCATCTCAATTCTGAACTTCTATTTAGCTCGGCAAGCTGGTTCCATTTCTTTTTCTTTCCCTACTCAATTGAGAAAATAGATTTGAAAATTAGCTGGGTACTCTTGGCTACTTCAACAATCAAGAAAGATAATTTTGATTCCATTTCTCCTAAGTAAAATATAAAATTTGGAAAGCAGGAGAATGATATCTGAATGTGACCATAACTAATTAAAACATTATATTCAGGACTGAGATTGAAATGTAGCTATGGAGAAAAATCCTACAGATGCTCAAAATCTATGAGGCTTCTGAATTAGCTGAATCCCCAGAGAATCTTCATTATTGAGTAGAGGAAATTCGATGACATTCTCCTTCTTTGCAAAGCTTGAAAATTTATTGAATTGCTACTAAAGCTTGCAGAAGGTAAGGAAACCTTCCCAGAGATAATTATGCTGCATTTTGTCACTGAAATTTTCTAAATGTTTCCCTTGTGTGACAAGCTTTTCAATGAAACTAAAGAAAACAAAATGTTAAAATAGACCATCATAGCCCCATCTAGAATTAGTCCACACTCACAGAGTTTGAGAAATGGCAGTTGAATATAGATGTCTCAGAATATGGCGTATCTGCCAAATGACAGATGGTCCAAAGCCAGAAGAGAAAGGCTCAAGAAGATGTAGCCAAGTGTAAGGCTTATTCTGGAAAGAACTGAGCAGCTGTTTAGTGGTGGTGTTAGCACTGATCATTAGCACAGCCTCTTTTTCATTCTGCCACATTAATTTGTTATTGTTTTTGCTTTCCTGATGACTCAACTATGCTCTGTATTATAAAGGATGACATGTAATACAAAAACTTACGGAGAGAAAATTGTGAAACAATTATATTAAAGTAATAAATACTTTATTTTAAATGGAGGAACACTAATGCTCTATATCACACATAAATTTAAACAAAACATTTAAATATTGGTTTTTGTTGTCCTTCATGATACTGTTGAGAGCTTGCCATTGTATGTTACTAAGCTCCTTTTAATTGATTTCTAAGTTAGGTTAATGAGCCAAAGGACTTCATTGAGTAGAGGTCATGGATTTTTTGTCAACTATAGCCTTTCAAAATTCCAAGTTCCTTTGTTTTCAGTTCACCTTACCGATTTAAAAAATAAACGCATTTTTAAGAGTGTTTGGATGGGTTTTCACAAATTTAAATCCTGTGTAAACCTCACCACAATCAAGATAAACATTTCCATAATCTTAAAGCATTCCCTCATATCCCTTCTCACTCAATCTGTTCTACCAGGGCCTCAGGGAACCACCGATCTGTTTCCCGTAACTATATATTAAATTTGTCATTTTTAGAGTTCTATTCTAAATGAAGCCATACAGTATGCATACTTTTGTGTTTAGTTCCTTTTATTGAGCCAACTGCTTTGGAGATATTCAGTTTAGTGTTCCAATATTCATTCTTTTTTCATTGGTGAATAGTATTTCATTGTGTAAATATGCCACAATTCACCTGGTATAGGATGTTTATTTGCCCTTTCTGAGTAAAGCTGTTTTGAATGTTCATAGCTCTTTGTGTGGATGTGTGTTTGTACTTTTTGTGCAGTGAATTCCTAGAAAGCACATTGTTGGGTATATATTAATTTATAAGAAACTGAAAAGCTGTTTTCTAAAGTGTCGATATAATTTTACACTCCCTGTAGGAATATATGAGATTCCCAGTTGTTTACTCGTGGTACCACCAGTTTTTAAAATTTTATCCCTGTAATGGCTAAGATTATCTTATTTTGATTTTAATTTTATCACTCAGTTGATCACAGATATCAAGCATATTTTCACATGTTATTATGCATGTATATATGTACATATATATCCTTTTCTTGTCAAAGTGTCTATTTTAAGTCTTTGTCCATTTTCTTAAAGGCTTGCCTGGACAATCATCCTCCCTTGCCTGGTTTGCTCTAGTAATATTTTCTGGTGATTTTTTTGAAAGAGAAAGGTTAATCTAATCACAATACTTTCTGCTTAAAACCGAGAAATAGATCCTCAGTATTCTTAGGATAAACTTTTGAATATGGTCCCTTATGATCTGTACCTAACTTATATTTCTAGTGTTCTCTTTCCCACTTCTTTTTTCCATTCTACCCTGCATGCAGCATTCTGCTCTTTAACCATGTCAAACTCAAAACTCCAGCTTTTTCTCAGTTGCATATCCTCAATCAAGCTATTTCCTGTTCATTTTTATTAGTCTAATAAAGTCTCCATTCTTCTGTAGGTCCTTTCCGCATGCCCAAATGTGACTTGACTCTGACAGTGCTGTCCATTTAGTGGTGAAGATAAATAGACAAGGAACAAGGTACTTTCTGGAAAGTAAGATTAGTGCTCTGGAATGGACCTCATTTGAAAGGGGTACCTTTAGGAGTGGGTACGTTTTATGGTTCAAAGATATCCTTTACGATGTGAAACTTCGCAGTTAGACCTGGATGCACTCTATACACTACACTGTGAAGTCAGAACAAGGATTATTCATGGTTTTGAATAGCCATGGATCAAGACCAGTGGGCAGAGTGAGCAGAGGCCCTTAGGGGGCAGCAGAGGATCAGATACCAAGATAGTCATCAGCAGGGGCAAGTGTTTGTCTAAGCAGAGAGCTCTGTCATTAGCCCTTAGGTTAAACTATTTGCCCTATAATTACCAATTTGTAAATAAGAGCAAAAGCTAAAGGAATTGAAGTATCAAATCTCACAAGCTCAAATGCCTTAAGGGAAATACAAGACACTCATTTCTGTGAATGTGATCAGTGTGAGACAAAGTGTGACCAAAAATGTATGGCCAACTTGAGAGTTGCTCTACCTAGAGGTGTGCGGATGAATTCAAATGAATGCAATGAAGCAGAGCTTTGGGAGGCAATCTACATGTAAAATCTCTGCATATGCAGCACCTGAAAAAGGAAGGGAAGAAGACCATACTAAGTCATGTAGGGAATTCCATTTGAAGATGCAAAGGAGGAAGTATCAGCAGGTGAGAACTGAAATTATTACTATAAAAAGATGGAAACGGGGACTGAACTGATGTAGATTATATGGGAAAAAGTTAGGATAGTGGCTAATGGTGATGTAAGAGCTAAAGAGGAAGCAGGAGAATTAATATTTATTGGACACTTACTGTGTATATCAACAACTATATATATATATAATTGCTCTTAATTCCAATAATAATCATTGTAGAATAAATTATCATCCTTGTTTACACATGGACAGATTGAATCTCCACATGAAAGTTCATTGGAAACTCAGGCCCATCTAACTTTAAATCTCTAAAAAAATGGGAAACTGAGGCATGGGAATCAAAAATAGGTCAAAGATGAGGCACTGTCAAGGCTGCATGCCAGTGCCTCTCAACATTTAACATGTATCTGAATTCCCTGGGAATCATCTTAAAATACAGATTCTGACTTAGAAGATCTGTGGCCAAGGCCCAAGATTCTAAATTTCTAACAAGTTCCCAGGTCATGTCCAAGTTGCTGCTTTGTGGATTACATTTTTGAGAATCAAGATGGCAAGCTAGTTGTACCTTATATTGCTATAGAAAGTTTTATTGTATTCTCTGTAACTTGAAAAGCCAGATTGTATTGAAGGATATCATTTTTTTTTAATGGGGAAAAGGGGCTTAACTGCATACAGACTAGTTTCTGAACTATGAGATCTGCTTGTTTTCTCTTAGAATATTTGGATTACTCTGCACTCTATACCCACATGAGTGGTTTTGGTTAAAGCAACTACCCTATTGAAAAGTAGTTTCCTCATCCCAAAAATGGGAATAATATAATTACCTGTTACAAAATAAATAGCAATGCATTTTACTAATGTTAATATTTTCTATAGTAAAATATTTTACTAATGAGAACTATGGCACAATTTTGAACATGAATTCCATCACCTTTATTATTAGTGTTATATATTTACAATCTATTGAGGTTGGAAACCTTTGTAAAACACAGTGAAAATGTTTTAGCCTTATCAATTTGCTATAAAATGTTTAAATGCCTTTTCTTTTTTAAAATTCTATTTATTTATTTATTTGTTTGTTTTGATTCATTGTACACAAATGGAGTACAGCTGTTGTTTTTCTGGTTGTACACAAAGTAGAGTCACACCATCTGTGCATTCATACATGTACACAGGGCAATGATGTCTGTTTCATTCTATGCCTTTTCTTCATTTCTGTGCTTACTCTCACTTCTGAACTTTCTTCTCCTGGATGGCACTTGCCGGCAGCTCCCACTTGCAGTAGCTGTACTCTTCTAACCCAGTGTCTGGATCTTCTCTCATTCACTAGGACTCCTGCAAACCTTGTTCCCAGAATTTGCTATTAGAGTAAATAAATGTATGTATGTGCCTTGCTAAGAATTCAAAGTGATGATTCACCAATCCAAGTGCAAAGAGGTGAGAACTGGAGAATCTGTGTCTTTGGCTGTTACCTTCTTTGGTTATCTCATCTACTATACAATTTAACTTACACACTGAGAGATTATGAATCAGTATTTGTGATAGACAAGATTTTGATCTGTAGGACAGCGGAGTAGGGATTGATAGGTTCCTCTCATTGATATTTTGAAAGTTTGACTTCTTATCCTCCCTCAAATCTCTATATGTAGATAGTTAACTTTATTATAGAGGGCTATTTTTATAACTTGTTTTTGAGTGATTTTTCCTGGATGCATCTGACTGAAGTATATGAAATCCTGATTTTGGGAAAAGAAAATTGATATTGTGGTGGCTGTGTCTGCCAGATTTTTACATCTCCCCATTCATGTAATCATTTATATGAAACTTCCTTTAGTGGGCCACAACTCACAGTTGAGGGAATTTGTCTATCATAAACCACTTGGCTTATGTTACATAAAATTAGATTGGATCAATTTCATTCATTCTTAATTCCTTCCACATCACATCAGAATGTTTCTTAAATGAGATGCCTGTAAACAGATCTGGCTTCTTAAGGGAGATGAAAAGATATGAACATAAATGTCAAACTGCTTTTTTGGGAATGGAGATTTTCCTTTTGTGGATGATCAGTGGAGGAATGGCAGAATGCTGAACTAGGTTTATGGGAATAATTTAGAAGGAAAAATAAATACTCAAAATATATTATTTGGATTTTTGCTAATGAGAACCTTTGCACAATTTTAGACACTGTCTCCATCATCTTTAGCATTATTACTTGATATTTATAATCAATTTTTATATTTCTGACTTTGAAAGGTCATTACCTTAACTCTTAAAGATAGGATATTTCTTCCTCATAAAAAGTACAGAAAACCATGTTTTATTCATGAGAGAAATGAGTCTAAGTGAGCATTACAATATTGGAAGGCCTCCTGTGGGTATACCACTTGATAACACTGATTTCCCAGGAGCATATATCAACTCATATTAATGTATGTATGGATAGGTGTGCCATCTGTTAGGGTTTTAAGTGCCAGAAAATATTTCTATGTATTTTTAAAATCATACTAATTCAGAGAGTGCTAAGATCCTTGATAAACTTATAGATCAAGCAAGGAGAGGTTGCATAAGACTTCTTGACAGAAGATATACTTTCGGATAACATTTGAGATCTTGCCATCCTTGAAATGTCTGTAGGATTTATTGGTTTACTTACCATTTTGAATTTGTATTTTGTTTCTGTTCATCCTAATGTCCTCTCTTGTGTATCTGCAGTCTTTCTTTATAGAATTATCAGACAATAAAGACTAAGTGATAATTATGGGGGTTGAATTGATGGATTTATTTTTCTTTGGTCTGAGAAATGAACATATTTATCTGGATAACAAAATAAAGTATGAGTGAGAGAGACAAACCAGATTGCTTCCACCAAAGTAAATGGGATGATGAAATATATTATGGTTGGTTGCATGTTGTGTTAAGTGACTGATTAGTAATTACAATTTTTGATGTCAGATGTTGACATATACTTAATATATGTGGTAAGAGGAGAAAGATGAGAAAAACTTGTAGCTCAGTAACCCATGAAATCCTTAGACCAAGAGATCTGTCAAGAACATTTTAAATATTAAACACCTTTAAATTATTTCTTCAAACAGACAACTCAAATATCAGCTCAGGAAAAGCAGCGAACATGAAATTCTATGGCTTAAGTCACATCTTACGTCCAGAAGGAGCATTTGCATACTTTCACCATAGCTGTCAGTCACAGGAAAATAAGAAAGAAGGAAAAGAACACTCATGGGATATTTGATGTTTTATTTTATGTACAAATATTTTTTGTTTTGTTTTTAAGGACGAATGCAAAGCAGACACTGGACAAATAGTGTACCAGACTTTGCAAACCTCAAAGTGCAGAATTTTTATATTTTGTTGCAGAGTGCCTGATTTTTTTTAGCCCTGGACCTGATAGAGTGCTTAGCATATGGTAGATATTCAGTTAATATTTGGTGATAATAATGGATTTTAGGCCAAGTATATTTTGAGAACTAGAATTTTTTGTGAACAAGAATAATAAAAATAATGAACCTTTATTAAGCACTAATTTCAGGCAAGATGCCAAGCATTCCATAGGGATTTTTAAAAAGTCTTTATGAAACTAACCCTAAGAGACAAATATAATATTTTCTCTTTCAGAGATTAAAACAAAATGAAAAGAAATTGTGAGGCAGAAGTATGAGTTAACACTGCATTTAGAAAGTGAGATGCTTGAGCCCTGATTTAAACCAAGGTACTCTTACCCTGGAGCTCACTCTCTGAACTAATCACTATGCTATTCTGCCTTGCAATGTGATACTCTCAAGTTGTCATAATAACCATTAAAGAAGTAATTTAAAGAAAAGGGAATAACTTCAGAAAGAAGATTATCAGAGGAAGCATACAGTTTTAGAATAATTTTCTATGGCAGCAGGATGACTTGATTTTATAGAAGATGATCTGAACCAGTTTAGTTAACTTCCTCTTGGTAGATGGAGTGGTTAACTCCATCTGCTATATGAATGAACCTGAAAAATACATCTGTCTCATAGGGCTGGCAGTGCACCTTAAGAAATAGTCAAAATTGAACAAGTTACTGTCTGTCTACATGTTTTTTTTTCTCATTTTCAAGAGCCATTTTCTGATCTCCAAAATAATGGAGTATGCTGAGAAGTGAGAAACAGCATGAAAGGACAGATGATTTCATTTAGTGATATCCTGAGAAACATTTAAAAGGTTAAAATATATAAGTCAGCTCTCTGTATCCACAGGTCCAACCACAGATCAAAAGTATTTTTTAATTGCATCTGTTCTGAACATTTACAGTCCTTTTCCTGTCTTTATTCCCCAAATAGTACAGATTTAGTGACTATTTACATAACATTGACATTGTATTAGGTGTTATAAGCAATGCAGAAATGACTTACATATATGAGTATTTTCATAGCTTATATGCAAATACTATGCATAAGGGACATGATCATTTATGGAGTTTGATATATGCAAGAGGCCTGGAATCAATGCCCTGCATATACTGAGGGATGGCTAGAAGCTCATATACTTAGACTCATTCTCTTTCATGTTCTTTGGCTCTTCATAAAACTGAATGTGAGTAGTTCTGAATAGCCTGTCAGAAAGCAGGGAACCTCTACAGTAAAGCAGTGATTTATCTTCAGGTTCATTTCAAGATGCAGCAGAGGCACACCCAACTGCCTGCCTAGGCAGGAACTAGATCCCCATAGGTGTAACCTGCCTGCTCAACTATTCCCTTCCAGTCTTCTTCAGCAGAGATGTTGCATGACTTCCAGAAAGTACATTCCTGAGCCAGGTGTGGTGGTGTATGCTTGTAGAAGACTGAGGCAGGATGATTGCAAGTTCAAGGACAGCTGGTTAAATGAGTGAGATCCTGTCTTAAAATTTAAAAAAAAGGAGCATATCTAGTATACCTTAGGTTATTTCTTATAGGTTACATTTCTTTCTTGCTGGCTAAAATATTTAAATATGCTATGCAAATGAATAATCATATGTTTCTCATATAAAAGTATTAGAAAGGAAATATCAGAAATCTTTGTTTTTAGTTTGATTCTACCCATTGTCAAGTAGGAATCTGGCTCTTCATTGAGAATAACTCAATAAGAATACCCAAACTTATATGACATCTCTATTCATACAGTTTTGGAGTACTCCAGCAGATTTAACATTCAACAAAACATTCTGTTTTCAAAAATATTCACCAAATTTATATATTATATTTAACACAGTACCATTAATGTTCCATAAATTGTTAATATTTTATCTTTATCTTGCCTTCATTCTCTTGTTTTTATTAATGTAGTTCACAAATTAGTTGTATACATGTGCTGACAGTTTGTGAATATTGAGACTTAAAGTTTGGGTTAAATCCAGATGAGACTATTCCCTTCCCTCTTCCCTCCTCCTTCTCTTTCTTTCTTCTTTTTGAGGGGATATTGGGGGTTGAATGCAGGGACTTAACTACTGAGTCACATCCCCAGTCCTTTTTATTTTGAGACAAGTTCCCACTAAGTTGCTTAGGGCCTCACAAAGTTGCTGAGACTGGCCTGGAATTCGTGATCCTCCTTCATCAGTCTCCCAAGTGGATGGGATTATGGGCATGCACCACCATGCTTGGCTTCTTTATACTTTTTTCTTTACTCTGAGAAGCTTGTTTTCAAGTCTCCTCAAATTCTGCACAGCCACAAAATGATTCCAAGTAGAATAGAATTGACATAAGCCACATTTTGCAGAACACTGTCAGCTTGTGTTCTGTTTTATTTATTATTTTTATGCTATATCAATATCAGATGTTTTCTTAAGAAAGTAGAAAAAAGTACATCTTCTTCTGTAGGACATTATTTTCCTTTCAAGCCCCTTTCTTATTTGTTATTGGTTATTTTTAGTTATACATGACAGGGGATGTATTTTGACATATTATACATAACATAGATTATAAGTTCTGGTTCTCATGTTTGTACATGATGAGGAGTTACACTGTTTGTGCATTCATATGTGACTATAGGAAAGTAATGTCTGATTCATTCTACTGCCTTTCCCACTGTCAAGTCTCTTTTTTGATCAAGTTTGTAGCATATAGATGTCAAGCTAAATCATTTTTTATTCCAAAACTCTAGTGTTTTGTGCATTAGAGGTAACTTCCACATGGGATAAGCTATTTACTTTAGTGATTGCTTTTTCTTTCTGAAAATCATCTATCTTTTTACCACTTGGGATCCACTGGTGAATTTTACTTGGTTTTGGATTAAGAACTGGGAAAACCAATTATTGCAGTGTTATTCATTTCCCTGGTCAGGGATCAGGTCATGTTCTTTAATCATGGTGCCATGTAATGTTCAAGCTGTGTCTTGCTTTATTTTGAAATACCCCAGCTGTCTGTCATACCTTGATTACTTTTGAAAATATATCTACATCTGTCCACTTTTATTGCCTAATTCATTGGTGGCCAGGTAGTATGATGAAGGAAACATTAAAAATTTGGTGTCAAAAGGTCTGACTTCTATTCCAACTCTATCAATTATTATACATTTGATAATGGACACATTGCTGATTCTGAGTTTTGTAACTTCAGTGAGAAAATGGGGTTTATTAAAACAGTAACTTTAGGATAAGTTTATGTTGTATATTTTGTAAGATACATTGTATTATATGTTATATGGTTACATATAAATTTAACATAAGTATAATTTTAATTATGTGTTACATTTTGCAAATTGTAGAGTGTGTGTGAATATTTTTTTCTCCTTTTACTTTCATTTCAAAGGTGATGTGCTTTATGCTAGATGAACCTGTGTATTCACCTCTTTGTCTTTTTAGTCTCAGAAATCTTTTTTTATTTTTTTCTGTTAAACATGGGCAGTAGACCTCAACAGTTTCTTTCTTGATTAGTTGGTAACCCTGATTGCTTGTTGGTTCTAGAGAATAGGGGTTGTGGTATGTATTAATTTTTGATATTACTAGGTTCATTAGAGTTAGGAGGCTTTAATTTTAGGTCCAAAATATGTCAAAAATAGTCCCTGGATATTGTATTTAATATTCTCTGTGAACTAGATCTAAATCTCATGGTAGTGGGTGATGAAAATATTCTAGTAGTCCTATAGAGGTGAAATTAATTATGTGTAGATCATCAGCAAAGTAGTAGTAATAGAACTAGCTTTAGTAGTTCAGAGGCATTTGCTAGTCACAGCTGGGGCAAAGTAGATAAATTCTAAGAATAATGAATAGTATAGTATCTCCCCTTGTTTATGGGCGTGCATTCAGTGTCTAAAAATGCAGATGGTACCAAATCTTATATATACCCACAGGTGGGTAATATGCAACATGGACAAGCTGAACAAAGGGATGATTTACATCCTGGATGAAACAGAGTGGGTGGGCTTGAGATTTCTTCACAATACTCAGAATAATGTGCAATTTAAAACTTATGAATTGTTTATTCTGGTACTTTCCACTTAGTATTTTTGGATTGCATTTGACTATAGATAATTGTGTTGTGCCCTGCGGCTCGGGACCCCCAAGAAGACCACCAGAGACCATGGTCAATGCAAGCAACAAAGAGTCATTTTATTAGCAAGCTTGAGCTTGGTCCTCCAGGCACTTGGTAACCGGTGACGCTAAGAGGCCCCTAGCTCAAATTTAGCAGGGTTTTTATAATGAAATACAAATAGGTTAAGGGGGGTTACAATGCTCTTTTTGATTGGTTCACATGAAAAATCACGTACGAAGCATTTCATTCTATGTTTTGGGTCAAAAATCATGTATGAAGCATTTCATTCTAAGTTTTGGGTCAGCCAGACCACTAGGGGAAGGGTGGATAGTCACCCAGCTTTTGCAGGATAGACAAAATAAGGAGTGGGAACATTCTGCAGTTTTTCTAAAAGCTGAGCGCAGTTTGGGAAGGACTTATGTTTACATAAGTGTTTGCATTTTCCACCTTTCATTCCCCCCTTTCTTAAGGACATCTTGAGAGCCAATCTTGGGTCTCTATGGCTTTAATTCCTGCTGTTCAAGGCTAATGGGCTGGAATTGGGCCCTTAGCACCATCAGCTGTACCGTATTTATTCTATCTTTAACAAAAGTAACTAACATTTATATACAGGGGAAGAGATCAGGGGTCCTGCCCAGGAAAAGGTGGACCCAAGGTGGACATCAGGGTCAGCAGGTCTGCCTTATTGGTTACTTCTGGCACAGTGTGTTGCTAGGTGACCTTGTTCCTTCCCCCTACAGCCACCCAAATTTGACCTGACATTCCGAGCTTGTTGGTGGTATAGGGCGCCGGAGTCTGTCTGGCTACTTCCTGCATGGTTGGGGGCATTGTGGGGAAAAGAAAGGTTTGGGTGCCGGGTCAGTGGGGAGGCGGCTGTAAGGGTGCAGGAGCACTTGGTTGTACATCATTCTGGCAAGCTCACTCATGGCAACGGCTGTTAGCAGGGTCTGGTTCAAACCTGCACAAAGAAAACAATCTGAGATGTTATTAACTCTGGAGAGACTGAGAAGTCAAAGACTTTGATGTATCAGAGTAAGACTTGAGAAAGGATTAGCATTAGGCTGAGTAGCTGCGTTGATCTGGTGTTGGATTTCCTTTTCCTGCTCCTGGATGGTTAGGTGAGCCTGAAGAACCACCTGAACATACTTAAAACAAATCAAGGAAAGGCTGAGAGAGCTTTTAACTTTTCTGTTGTGTGGCAAAGTGGCCAAATGCTTTTAAGTTTCATGACATTAACCTTTAAACAAATCAGGCTTTCACTAACTTTTAAATATCTTTGCATTTAAAAAGTAACAAATTTACATATACCCTATTGATAACAGGTACTGTTACAGAATATTAAATGATAAAAATTAAGTCCCCAATAAAATTTGTCATTTTTATAAATTACCAGCACAGACAAGCCTAGTTTGGAGAACATTAGCCCAACAAATAGCATAAAACTTAAAGAAATCCTTGTCGTTTTAACTTAACAAATTGGGAAAAACCTTAAATAGCCTTACATTGATAACCAATTAGTTATACACAAACTTGTTGAAATTTGTCCTTTACTTACACAGAATTTGTTAGCACTTACACAGACTTTCTTAGCACTTACTGAGACCCTCATGTCTTTCGTCACAGAAAGGCTTTCTTACCCAGAAACATTCTTTTTCCTTCTACTGAATTTCCATACCTAGAACCTTCCATTTTTTACTCAAAACTTTTACCTGTACAAACCTTTACTTATAAACCTTTTTTCTTTCCATTCCAAGCCTTATATCTAAAGGGTGTTACTAACAGGTGGGTAACATCCACCACAATCCCACAAGAGTCTATCTGATAATCAAGATAGCTGTTAAGTTACTAACAGGTGGGTAACATGCAACATGGACAAGCTGAACAAAGGGATGATTTACATCCTGGGTGAAACAAAGTGGGTGGGCTTGAGATTTCTTCACAATACTCAGAATAATGTGCAATTTAAAACTTATGAATTGTTTATTCTGGTATTTTCCACTTAGTATTTTTGGATTGCATTTGACTATAGATAATTGAAACCATGGAAAGTAAAACTGCAGATAAGGGTTACTGCAGTATAAGAAAATATTGACAGATTAAAAAATTTTATGGTTTGGGAGATAGTGAAAAGTCCACTGTGGTCAGAGCACAGTATTGTTTTAATTGAATTTAATTAATTAATTAATTTATTTATTTATTTTCATGCGAGATAGCATAAGAAATTTTCCTGAAAGGAATAAATTGTTAAAAGGTGTGTTTTGACAGCTCAAGGGTTGGAATTAAAAGCAAAGGGTCAGAATTTTTAAAAAATTATTCTGAGGTTGTTCTTGATTCATATAGCATAATGATGATATTTTCAGTTCACTTATTAAGTCTCTCACCCAACAGAGATAATATTCATATTTATGAACACTAATGTCAGCAATGGTTATGATGTATCATTAAAATTGGGAAAGCTAGGCACTCCACATTTGAATATAAAACTTACAAATATATATTTACAAAAATCTGGTAGAAGTGACTCTTAGTAGAGAAAATTTTAGGCATATCACCAGCATGGTGTTCAGCCTCATAAGCTATTATATTTAGTTACCCTGTGCTTCCTGCTCTACTTTAGACAAATATTTTTAAATTTTCCCTCCCCAACAACAAAGACACTATCTTCAACACTTATTAGAGCAGCTGGTTCTGGAGAGCATTTGTACTCACTATTAGACTGTTGACTTTCACAGGTGAAGAGGTCTGAGATGGAATCAGAGGTTTCTAAATGGTATTAGTGTCATATAAAGGGAAGTCCTCTTTATGTACTCCATGGTTAGAAAAAAGTTTAAGGAAGCAAAATGGAGAATTGATTGAAGAACAGAGACTAGAGATGAGAGCACAGGGTAGGTGTCCTGCAAAGAATGTGAACAAAGGCAGTGTGGATCAAAGAGGCATTTTAGATAAGGACCCTTCATGGGGTGAAGAGTAGGAAAAGTTGAGGAAAACTCTGAAGTGTCTAGCTTGAGTAACTGATTAATGCTGATACTGTCTGATAACTGATAATGATCAAGAATGAGCTCCAACCACCTGCTGAAAAAGAAGTGGATAAAGGTGAACTAAGGGGTTGATGAAAATGACAAAGGCTTGTGATTGCCTTTCTCAGTAAAAGAAATGGTAGCAATGACAGTAAAATGATGAATAAAAATCACATTAGCCTCAATGAGGTCACAGCTAAAGATGAAGAACAGGGATTAATATTGAAATTCAAGTTTTCAATTTCTCCTCATTGGTAACACTAGCAGTTTTTAATATTTTCCCACCTTAAAGCCTATGAGGTGCAATATTCATGGCCTAAATGCAATCCTATCAGGCTTTGGCTTTGACAAAACTGACTTTATAATATGTAAAATTGCCTATTAGCTAGCTGTAATTCCACCACTTTACCTCTAAAGATCCAAGTGAATGAATATCACATTATAATAGCAATAACCTTATATGAGCCCTATTTTATTTTAAAGTAATTTTATTTCAGTTTTGGTAGTTTCAACTATTATTTGAGTAAATTACATGTATATATACCTCTCAAATAATCTTACTGAAATTTAGAATTAGTCTATATTTTAAAACTGTCAAACTTGTTGGCCCAGCAAATGAGACCCTCTGAAGATAGACACTCTGCCAGATTTTACTTTCCAAAGATGGTTGAAAGAATATACCTCATCCCATATGGGTTTCTAGAATTTTTTTTTAAACTAGGGCTAGTGTCAAATTCTCTTCCTCTGTTATCTGAGTGCATTTATAATTTGTTTACATACAAAGGAATGTAATAGAAATGACAATGCCTGACTCTGAGGCTATACTAACACACATATACACATGCATGCACACCCAAAAGGCAACTTTCACATTGTTCGTGGAATATTAGTTCTGGAACTTCAAGCAATCTCTTAAATAGAACTGACTGCCCTGAAGTTGAAAAACTGTGAGGGAGCTCAACGTAGTTCATATCTAGGGATAAAATGGAGCTACCCTGAGACTGTATGAAGAGAGAGGTTCTTGGTGTGATGATTAATGGTATGCATCAACTTGAGTGAGCTAAGGTATGACCAGGTACCTGGTAAAATATTACGTCTGGGTATGTTTATGATGGGATTTGAGAAGAGATTAGCAATTGACTCTGCAGACTGAGTCAAGGAGGTCTGCAGACTGAAACAAGAAGGTCTGCCTTGACTAATGTGTGCTGGAATCATCCAATCCCTTAAGGGCCAGAGTAAAACAAAAAGATAGAAGAGCAAATTGCCATTTTTCTTAAGTTGGTACATCCATCTTCTCCCACCCTTGGCCGTCAGGTCTCTGTTTCTTGGGTCTTTCAATTCTGAGAGTTATACCATCAGTTCCCTTGGTTCTCAGGCCTTTGGATTAGGAATAAATTATATCACTGACTTTTATGGGTCTGCAGCTTGCAGACTGCATGCTTTGGGGACTTCATTCCTCCATGACAGCATGAGCCAATTCTCATAATCAATTTCCTTTTATATATAGATGATCTCTGACTTACTATGGTTTGACTTGTGTTCTTTTTTTTTTTTACTTAATGATGCTGCCAAATCTATACAAATTCCCTAGAAATTCTACTTAGAATTTTTAGTTTTGATCTTTTTCAGGCTAGCAATATGTAGTAAAATGCTTTTTGGAGAAACTTGGCAGTAGTAGGGTCCAGGTGGTCAAACAACCATGAAGGTAGACATCCAACACTCTCACAGTGTACTGTGTTGCCATCATATTCCTAAGTTCCTCCTTGTCCTCCTCATCCTCCTCCTCTTCCTCCTCATCCTCTTCTTCCTCCTTCTTTTCTTTCTTCTTTGATAGAGATATTCAATAAATTACTTGAGGTATTAATACTTCATTATAAGATGACTTTGGGTAAGATGATTTTGACCATCTGTAGTGTTTTGAGCATATTTGAAGTCTGCTAGGGTAAGCTATGGAGTTTGGTAGGTGAGTATAATAAATATATTCCCAATTTATGACATTGCCACCTTTGGATGGATTTATTGAGACGTAACCCCATCATAAGTTAAGGAGCATCTGTTTGTGTGTATATATATACTATTGAGACCAGAGATGATAACGGTGTTGAGAATCAGATTCTGGGTCCCAGTTCCCAAAGTGTTGAAGATTGAGCACCTGACAAATGCCAAGACAAGTGCAGAAAAGAAGTTTTATTTAAAGGATAGAACAGAAACAACTTCTTCCAGTGGGGAGAGAGGGGATCCAGAGCTGGAATCCAAGGGAGTGGGGGTGTCTTCCCCCTTTTAGACATTTTAGATTTCCCTTTTTCTTGCACTCCCTCCTCCTCTTATCTTGGCTACATGATCAGTGACCCAAAGCCTGGAGAGGAGCTGCCCAGCAAGGCAGGAAGAGAGTCACGCCGGGGATACTCATCATCAACTCCTTGTTGGGAGGAACAATTCAATGGAGGTAGAGGACCTTGGCAACGCTATTGGGTTTGTTTCTCCAGACAACCCCGAGTAATACACCTGGCTGAGTAAGATACCTGTCCTCAGCTGCTCCAGCTTCCAGTGTTCCAACTCTGAAAGGTGTGATTACAATATTTAAGAGGACCCAAATAAGAACTCTCCAAGTGAATTTGTTGTGAATTCCGGACCCATAGAAGCCATGGCAGACAATAGAGCAATTTTTTTGTTTTAAGTCTGGGGAGTCATTTGTTATATTGCAATACTAATCGAGGGAAAAATTTAGTATCTAAAAGTAGGGATCTGCTAAAACAAAAAACTACAACTTGTGTCAAGAGAATTGGGTCAAATTGCTAGTAGACATTGGAAGGGTCTTTAGAAGACAGTCATGTGAAGCCTAAAGGCCGGTGGAGGGTTTTAATGGAAGCCATGCACCTCAAAGAGGCTGACAGAGAAAACCAAAAGAAAGGGAAGAAGATGCACTAAACACTGGAGAAAAGAAAACCCCAGTGATAGAGAGGCATCATAACAACACTGCTGCCTGCATTTTCATGGGAAAAAAAAGTATAATGAATAAACTTTTTTTTTTTTTTTGGAACTGGGGTTTGAACTCAGGGGCACTTGGCCACTGAGCCACATCCCCAGCCCTATTTTGTATTTTATTTAGAGGCAGGGTCTCACTGAGTAGCTTAGGGCTTCGCTAAGTTACTGAGGCTGGCTTTGAACTCACGATCCTCCTGCCTCAGCCTCCCAAGTTGCTGGGATTACAGGCATGCGCCACCTTGTCCTGCATACTAAATAAACTTTGTGACATAGCTAAAGGTATGTCCAGTCATAGTGCCAATGAAAGTGGAGAGAGATGTACTAAGATGCCAGTTATTCCATTTTAAAGAGGAATTCAGAAGAAACATAAAGAGTCCAGAAAAGTTTTTTCAGCCTGTGTAGGTTCTCAAAGTTAGAAAGGACCTCAATACATAGATCAAATCCAGGGTGGGATGGAGTTATAAGAAGTTTGGTTAAGATTAGAAAGATTATGATAAAACAATATCAGAAACTTTCAGACAGACAGAATATCCTCTCACTATTCTAAGATTATATTTCATAGATCCTTTTAATTAAACAATAAGGCTTTTACGACTCTTGAGAGTGTTGTCCCACAGTTACAAGGAGTCTCAAGTATAGAAGGGATTTTCTTGGAGACATTTGTGGTTGATGATCTTGTCTATGAAATAAATCTCAGCAAGATTTGCAGAAACCCACAAAGCATTTTAATATTTAGGATTTATAGGAAAGCTACAATTTGTAAGATATGGTGGCATAGGGACCATCAACTTGGACAAAAAAAAGACACAAAAATTACAGAATGAAAATAAGCCTTAGGATGACTTCCCCAAGCTTTCTTGGCCAGGAAGCAGACTGTGGGCACTTACACAACTGCAAACATTGTCCCTTTATTATATAAACAAAGGATAACAGAGTGAGGTGGATGCTTGAGTTGGGAGGTTGGAGTCCTGAGGCACAGAAAGCAGTAGAGAATAGAATCTAACAATCTCATGTAAATAGTAACAAGTGCCCTGCTAGACTTCAGAATGTATCAGGACCTGTGTGGTGGGACGCACTTTCCTTAGACTTCTCCTATCCTTACACGTCTTGGTAAGTATTGAAAGAACGAAGACCAGACCACTGTTTATTTGGGTCATTACTCAGAGTTTTTTGTAGTGAACAACTTTAAAGTATGAGGTAATATCTCTCTTTGTGATGAAGAATGGACTTGTTTACTTCTTTTGACAAAAGTGATGGATTCTACAAGCTTAGAGTTTCTCATCTACAGTGCAAGCCCACCGTGTGTAGCATCCATTTGTGTTATGTCACATACTGCATGGTACTCCGAGATAAGGAGAACTGAGAGAAATAAGCTGATGCTTCTGTTGCTTCTGTGCCCTGGCGGCTGAGAGACAATAAGACAGTCAGTGTAGGTAATAAATAATTGGGTCCAATGGGGAAGATGAGGGCCTGTTCAAAAGGAAAGGAAATCTCGAATGCTAATATCTCCAAAGCCCTTCCCCCTCACCCTCTGACCTGTTGCCAAGGCTACCTGCCTCCATGGAATGTTCCTTCCTGCAGGGAATTGTAGGAGTTGTCATGAAGTACCTGCTGGGAAGTTCCTTTCTTGTCCATTTGAGCAGACATGGAAAGGTGCCCCTGGAAGGCTCCTTTCCTACCTTTTGGCCCACCTCTTGGTCCCTGGTCACGTAAGCAAGATAAGGGGAGAAGAAGGGCATATGAACAAAGGAAATCTAAAATGTATAAAAGGGGCAAGACACCCCACTTCTGTGGATACCAGCTCTGGGTCCCCTTCTCTGCAGAGAAGTCTATCTCTGTTCTATCCTTTAAATAAAACTTGCTTTCTGTGCTTGCCTTGGTGTTTCTTGATTGTTCAGTCTTCACATTTGGGGAAATGGAACTTGGTCCTGATTGAGTCTCATCACTGGAATCACCATGAGTATTAAGTTGCTTTGTTTTTGCCCCAGGAGTCTCCTGTCTTCTGGCAGCAACTGTGAAAGAGTAACAGGCTACAGTAAATAAGATAAAAGCAAATTCTAGCCTTAACAATCAGTGACTGTTGTAGAACTTAATTTTCCTCTTTGTGAATGGAAGTATCTACTATAGTTAGATACTATAACTATATAGTATCTATACTTTGCAGTCATTTTTCATAGTTAGTTCTTATGTCTCCACAATGAGACAGATACCACTTAAAGAGTTATACCTAAAGAACTGTACCTAAGAAGCTTCATTCACACCAGGCTTGATTTGGATCACAAGATCCTAAGTTTCTTTGACGAGTCCATATTCCATATTCAATGAGATCTGGGGACTTTGGAAAGGACAAATATTTTTTGCTTGTGGGAGGGATGAGAATTGTTGTGGTTCGTTTAGGGACAGTGGTATATTGTAACTTCCAAAGATGACTGCTTCGATAAATCAAATTACACATGCTATTTTCGCAATGAGACTTTGACATGTCTCAGTTATTCTTCTTTAAATCCCCATCCCATATTTTCGTAAGAGATATTCAGATTCTTACACATAGCCTGTTTAAGTACCCCTGGATTCTCCTCTCTCTCTCTCTGAAAACTATCAATACAAATTAGCCATGACCAAAGAATTTCTTGGAAGCATTTCTCACCCTGTGTCATTTCTTTTCTTTTCTGTCTTCTCTTTTTCCCTTCTCCTTCCTTATATTTCCTTCCCTTCCCTTCTCCTTTTCTTGCCTTCCTTCCCTCCTTCCCTACCCCATGCTCTTTCCTTCCTTCCTCTTTCTGTTGTCTCTTGTCTCTCTCATTTATTATTCCTTTCTTTCATACTAGGGATTGAACCCAGAGGTGCATTACCATTGAACTACACCCCCAGTATTTTTTTTGAGATAGAGTCTTGTTAAGTTGCACAGATTGGCCTCAAACTTGGAATCCTTCGGGCTCCGCCTCCCCAGTCACTGGGATTACAGGCATGTGCCAGCATGTCTGGCTTACTTTGTAACATTCTAAAGCCTCAATCATCATTCTGGCCAGGGAATTCTCCCCAATAGTCATATTTTCCCAAGCCATCTTTCCAAGCTGTTGAAAAATTAAATAGTTCCTCGTGTCATATGTACTGCTATAGAGGGGTTATCCTTCCCAGGTGGGCAGTAATTGAACCCATCCCGAACCTCATTACCACTCTTTTCTCTAGTCCTAGCTGTGTTTGTGTGGGTCCTCTGTGAAACAGAGATCAACATGTGATTAGATGTGTGAGACATTTATTAGAGGAAATGCTTGTCAAGTTGTGCGGACAGTAAGAACAGGTGAGGAGAGATTTTATACTGAAATGCTGATTTGGCACTTGTGAAAGCAGAGGGGAGAAGATTAGGCGGAATGTGTTTCAGATCATGGAACAGGGCTGAGAAAATGTCGACTAAGCTGAGGGTGAAGTTTGAGAAATGTGTCCCCATTGGGAGAATTTTCCTAATGGAAGAATTTTATATTGGCAAGAATGAGCTGGCACTAATATCTGTGCTGTGCTTAGTCATTGACTGGAAGCAACCCCAGGGCAGTGGAACTTTGGGAAGAGTATATTCAAAGGAGTGACATCTGGGAATGGACTGCAGTTTTTATCTTGCAGATGATCTAAGCAATACCCTTTCATGGCCACACTAGAGATGCCTAGTTGTTCAGATCTTCACACCTTGGGTATTAGCCATGTGAGTGAGGAAACTTTGAGTCATGATTAAATCAAGACTTCAGAAGAGTTGCCAAGCCAGAATCACTTGCCCAAGCCACTTCCAAATTCCTGACCCACAAAAATAATGAGAAATAATAAGTGATTTTGAGCACTAAGTTCTGAATTGTAGGAGGTCATTATACTGTAATAAATGACAGTAACAGATATATTATAATAGTAACTATGTATATTTTATTCCCATTACAAGGCATACTGCCACATGTTTCCACTCCTTCTAATAATCTTGTAAGAGAAATATTTATCACTATCTCATGGGGGGATATATAAATTTTCCAAGGTCACAGAGCTTAAAATTGAAAGTGTGGGTTCACAAGCAAATCTGTATTTTTTCCACTCTGTTAATGTGTCCTGACTCTGTAGCTATAACACAGTTTTCAAAATGGTTCCTGTGTCTGGAGTAGGATTGCATTTGCTACATCCTTTGGGGCTTGTTTGTCAGTTGCTTAGGATATTAACTAGGGTATACTGGAATGAGGGAGGGGATGCACCTCTGTCCATCCTGGCTGCCTCTTTCAAACATTCTTTGTACTGCTTAGTAGTCCTTAGTGAATACCCAGAATCTCTACTATGAAGAATCAACTTGAGAGACTCCCTGAGGAAAGAGTCAAGATTGAGGATAATAATCCTATTAATTAGAAGGTAGCAGGACTACATGGTTCTATAGTGGAATTTAAGATTAGGTAGCATACACCATTTAGAAAGCCTGTTGTGAATGACAGCGTTTGCCCATGAAGCAGATCAGATTCCAATTTGATGGGAAGTCAATCATTGTAACTGCAACATCGGCACAGCTGGAAATTGAGAAAGATGAATCAATTGATGTACTTCAGCAGCAGACAGGAGCCATCTACCAAAAAGAGAACCTGCCACTTTATTCCAGCAATGCACATCCACAGACAAAAGTATACTTTCACATTTTGGTTCCTACACATCATGACCATGACATTATATTTTCTCTTTAATCACACCAACTTCATTTTTTGTATATAGGAGAACTGATGAGTAAACCCAAGCATAATTGCATTTTTTGGAAACTAATAGCCAATACTATGTCTTGATCAACATCAAATAGGAGCTGCATAAGGACAGATGACTTTATGAAAATATTTCCTTTCTCCTTTAGTGGCCTGTTCATTTAGTTCTTATCAAAATATCTCATGAGTTACTCTATTTTTTAAACAATTGACAGCGCCAAATTTTTTTCAGACCTCTTTTGATTTGGGAATTTAGGTGTTGTCTCACTTATCATTTCTTTTTATTTATTTATTTTTTATTTTTACAGACTACATTTTGATTCATTGTACACAAATGGGGTATAACTTTTCGTTTCTATGATTGTGCACAATTGTACAAACCTAATATGCAAAGGAGAGCCGGTCTAAGTCAGATATAACTTTAAATGTTTTCCTACAAGTGGTCCTACTTTCATTTAGCTAAATTTATTTTAAAAGATTTGATATTACCCAATGTATACTTATATCACCTGTACGCCATATACATGTTCTATTATTAAATACCAATTTAAATGAAAATCAAAATAAACAGCCTCTTAATTTTAAAATTAAGACATTGATAAATAAGCTAGTTGATTTTGGTGGCAGTGCTTTGAAGGGTCACTGACTTCCTAGTGAACAGAGACCAGGACACTTTGACCTCAGTAGCAATACACTTTAAGAATGTCTATTCCTTTCCATCCAAAATTTCTCCATTTGCATGTATGAATCAAAAACCATGTTCAACACAATACCTCATAATTCTGTTTTCACCCACTATCCAGAAACTCTCTCTGTATTTTCTTAAAGACCAACTTGATTTGACCATTGTAGGAAGAGCTTTTACCCCCCAATTTTTTTTTTTTTTTTGCACCAAGTGTTGATCCCAGAGGCATTTAACAACCAAGTCACATTCCAAGTCCTTCTTATTTTTTATTTTGAGAGAGGGTCTTGCTAAGTGGCTTATGGTCTAAATTGAGATTTTCCTGTTTCAGCCTCCTATGTAACTGAGTCAACAGGCCATGGACCTACCCAAATCTTGAAAACATTCTATTAATCACAAATTGGTTGTAGAAATAGAAAGGCATTCCAAAAAAAATTTAAGGCAATGTAGGAGCAAAATAAAAATATTATTTCCACCCAGGATTCTTAATCTTTAGTGTGGCTGTAGGCTTTCTGCAGGCCTTCAAGGTATTCTACCCTTTCTTTTGTAGAGTTACCTTTGGTGAAAGATCACCTTCACCTAACTTAAGTGTCAAATCCACAGAAGGTGTTATGGACCACAGGATGGACCAAAGACCATTTCAATTTGCTATTACTGTAAGTCATAGACTATTCTGGAATAATGAAAATTTCAGTTTTTAAATTAATTGACTCAATTAATAGAAACATGAATATTCCACCAAATACACATATTCATCTACCTTTTAAACAGACGTTTAAAGCAAGTTTTTTCTTTACTATCAGATTCTCAGTTGTATGTCCTAATTAATACATTGCATTTGAGCATCATTGGACCTAACAGGTGATACTTAAACTTTGATTAGGAAGCAAGAAAAAGCAAAAGCAAAAATAAAAGTTTTTCTCCTGTATTTTTATTTATATATTCTAAAATATATTTCTATTTTATTTATATTTTCTCTCTTTTAGACATATGTTATCACTGTAGTGTCCTGTTAGATCCTGAATTCCTAGACTTAAGTCTCCTGTTTCAGTCTTCCAAGTAACTGGGATTGCAGGCATGAGTCATCATACCCAGTTGTTCTGTTTTTCTCTTAATTTAAGGTTCTAAATCCCTTGGAAACAAGGGTCAGTGTAAGTGCAGTTTGGAATTAATTCCTCCCATGCCTGGCATCAAGGATATCTGGTATCTGTCTGTTTCCAAGGATATCTGGTCTCCAGAATCAACTCTGACTCCTTCGGTTATGTTGCAAAATACCTTTTTCATCTGCCTCTATTAGACTTTGTAGGCTTCATGAATATTTTCACTTTGACACCCAAGTATGTGAGTAGGAGAGGAGTTGGAATCATTGCTCAGACACAGATAAAGGACAGAAAATTCTTTACTGTAAACAAAGAACAAAAGAACTTAACTTGAATTAGATGGCAATACAAAAGAGAAAACTCTACTGCATCCCAAATGTGAGGGACAAGCCTGCTTTATCTTCTATTCTCTCTGAATAACTTCCATTGCTGATCAAGCTAAAATCCCCTCCTGGGTCCCTGAGATGCTCAAAGCTAATGCTTCAAACAGAAGAGGATCTGAAACCCTCTTGACCCTTTCCAGCAACATGGTAGAGACAGGTTGCATGATTGCCATGCACCAGATACAAGTAGCTCCTAATGCCTCTTGCACTTCCTTGAGTATTTACAGACACCAGAGGAATGAAAGATAACTTTCCCAATAATATTGTCCTCACAAAAGGCAATGGTTCCAGTCCAGCTGAGGTCTGTTTTTCAGACATCAAGCCTGCATCTGTTGCTATGTGTGCTTCCAGGAACTAATTCATCTTAATTGCTGTAGAATTTTATTTTCATGTTTGACTTACAACAGAGACAGAAACAAAAATCTGTCCCTTAAGTATTAGAGTTGTCCAGGATTCAATGTATCATATTCATGAAGAGTCCTTGTAATGTTAAAATGATACTAATTAGAAACCTGGATTTGTGTTGTTGATCCTTTGCTTCTGATCATGTTTGAGATTCTGGTAGTTCTTCATTATACTTTTATTTGTTTTGATAGATTATTTTCTACTACTAAGGACATAAATAATGGGATCTTACGAGCTCAAAGTGGAAGTAAGTAGACCCAAATGAACTAAGAACTTGGTTACTCTGGCAAAAGTTTACTGTTCTTTTAACATTTTAAACTTCACTTCTAGGACTAAGGATACAGCTTAGTGGTAGAGTAAGCACTCTACCTGGGTGCACTTGCCTGGCATGTGTGAAGTCCTGGGTTCAATCCCTAATACCTCAAAAAATTCATTTGAAAGGAAAAAAATTACTTGTAAAACTTGACTTCGAGCATCATTTTGTGTGTGTGTGTGTGTGTGTGTGTGTGTTTGATACTTGGATCAAACCCAGGGTCTCATGTAAGCCAAGTCAGCACTCTACCCTGAATTTTCCCCCTAACCCAACTTTAAAAGTCTTATTTTTCTTCTGCAATACTTAACCAATTACTTCTACAAACCTATTAAAACCATATCTTCTTTTAAAAAATTTGCATCTGGGGCTGGGGTTGTGGCTCAGTGGTTAAAGTGCTTGCCTAGCATGCATGAGGTACCGGGTTCAATTCTCAGCACCATGTATAAATAAAAGAATAAAATAAAGGTCTATCAACATCTAATAAATAAAAAAAAATAAAAAATTTCCATCTGATACTTGCCATCCTGCATGGTCATATAACTACTGCTACTACTAAAAAGATTAATAAAGAACTTATGCCAAACATGTACCATATACAGAGCCCTATGTAAAGTCTGTCACATGGATTATTTCAAAACGTCTCAGTGATCCCACTTGTACCTGAGTAACATGAGGCACAGGCAGGTAATGTGACTTTGTAAGGTTATGTAGTTTCTGGGAATAAGTTGGCCAATATGCCTCTTGGAATCAGACCTTCAATCACTATCTTATACTATGTTTAAACTAATTCATTATAGAATTTATTTTAGGGCTAAAAAAGACTCTTTAGAGGGCATACTTAGTGGACTTTCTGGTCCATTCATCTAATCAATTTAGTCAACAAATACATGTATTGAACACAATATGCCAGTTGGATTTTGCAATAAACAAAAATGTTGAAATCCACACTTTTGAGGACTTTTCATTACAGTAAAAAGACAGGAAATAAACAATCACTCATAAATATGCAATTGATCAGAGTGATAAGTGCTTCAGAGAAAAAGAAATCAAGTTGATGAGGAATGAAAACATTTAGGGAAAAAGAGATGATTTTCACACTTTTACATAGTGTGAAAAAGAAAGGTGTCCTTAACAAGGTGAAATTTGAACAGGAGCTTGAAAACAATGAGGGAAGACAGATCCCTGAAGGAAAAGTGTGTCTGGCTGCCCAATAATTCTAGAAGAGTCCTAAGGGAAAGCAATAGGAGACTAACTCAAGATGGATTTGGGGAAGTACACAGACCATAAGGAATCTTGAAAGTATTTGGTTTTTACTCTGAGAGATGGAAAGTACTTGGAAGCTTGTGGGCAGAGGGAAGTCATCATTTGATTTGTGGTTAGAAAGATCAGTCAGGATTCTGTGTTGCTAAAAACCTTTAGAAAGGACAAAGATGGAAGCCTAAAGCTAGGGTGTACTAGTTAGTTAGTGCAATAATACAGGTGAAAGAGGGTGGAGATACACTAAACATAGAGGTGGGTATTGTGTGAAGAGGTCAGATTCTGGTTATTTTCAAGGTGAAGTTGGCAAGATTTGATTGTTTATGAGCTTTGGAGTGTAAAGGAGAAAAGATAAGTCTGGGTGGGTCCCATGGATAGTGCAGATGGGAGAGTTGGGGTAAGCAGGATTAATACTACTTTGAGAAACACAAGAGATAGATGAGATTGAATTTCTTGTTGCCTGCTGTTTGGTTTCATATACTCTCTTTGCTAATACCCAGACATCATGACTGTTGTTTTAGGGGATGAGAACAAAGACTATGTCTGAGGAAGTGAAGATTCAGTATAAAGGTGTGACTAGTGTAGGTAGAATTGGCTGAGGGAGGAAAAGCCAGGAAGAGAAGCTCATATTTTTTCAAGCAGAACTTAAGGAGTATTTTTAGTGTTAATTTTTTTCTTCAGAATCACAGCTTTGTAATTAGCCTATCATGTATATTGCCATTTTAAATTTCTTTAGTTTTTTTTAATGGAGGTATAAAATACCTATAGTAAAGCATTTTAATGAGATTACATTTAATCTGTAGCTGCTCTTTGAATTTATGTATCTATCTAGATGTACATTCATATATCCACATGCTCAACTGTGAGGTAAAGAAACAAAATACTTCCAGCATGCAAGCAGTTTTAATTTGGTACCTTTTTAGTCAATTTGCCTCTCTTTTCAAAACAGCATGTATACTTCTGGATCTTCTATTGTCCAAGATGGAGTCTATCAATAATTCTGCACTTTTATCACTGTATAGTTTTCCATTAAATGGGAACATTGTTTCTTTTTTCATTCTTTTGTCAGTGGAACTTTCATTCATTTTTAGTTTTTGAGTCATGAATAATGCTGCTGTGCACATTTTTTGTACATGTCTCAGTGGATGGATGCATTCATTTCTATTATGTATGTATTTAAAGGTGAGTTGGCTGGGTCATGCATTGGGAGAGTTATTGTCTTTGATGGGTATTTCTAAGACTTTTCCAAAGTGTATTTATACCAATTGTACTCAATTACAAAATAAGTGACAATGTTTGAGAATTGTAATTGCTTTCAGCTTGGGCTGGAGTTTAGTATGGTCAAATTTTAAAAACTCGTAGACTTTTTATAGGGTGTATGTTTATGGTTTTCTTAAATTTTAGATTTCATTTCACAGATGAGCAATGATATTGAACACCTTTTAATATTTTCATTGATTATTTGGATATCCTTATTTATAGGTAACTTTTGATGTCTTTGATGTTTTCTTTTTATATATTCTGCTTATAAGTCCTTTGTTACTTATAGGCTTTGTGACTATCTTCTACTTTGTAGGTTATATTTTTGCCCCTTACTTACTAGGGATATTTTGATAAATAGAAGTTACTGATCTTAATGAAGTCTCTCTATATTTTCAATGGTTAGAGTCATTTGTGAATTGTGTAATAAATCTGCCTTCTCAGAGGTATGGAAAATATTCAACATTAATTTTCAAAGCTCTATTGTTTACTCTTTCACATTCAAGTCCATTAATAATCCAGAATTTGTTTTCATGTGTGGCATGAGATACAGATCAACATGGTTTGAACAGGGATAAACAATGTCTCCAACATTTTTTAAAAGACAGTTATTTTGTTAAATGTTAGCATCATATTTATAATAAATCAAAATGATCCATTTGTCTAAGTGCCAATTCTACATTGTCCTAATTAGCTTTACAGTAATTTACTATAATTCTTGAAACTTGGTAGTTTTAGTGTTCTAACATTGTTCTTATTATTCAAGAAAGTCTTGGCAAGATTCTTTAACATATTTTCATACAAATTTGCAATCAACCTCTCAGTTTCCTTAGGAAAAAATCCCTGCCAGAATTTTGATTGGGTTTGAGATTACATTTAATCCGTAGCTGAATTTGAGGAAAGTTGGCATCTTTATTTAGTTTTCCTATCCATCAACATGACATATCTCTTAATTTATTTAGCTTTTTAAATATTTTTCTCCATATTGTTTGGAGTTTATTAAGTACAATTTTGATATACTTTTGCTATATTTATTTCTTGGTTTACCTAGATTTATTCATTAGATGCTTTTAATACAATTATAAATGTCATTTTAAAATTTTATCCAAAAGTTTGTTACCACTATGTAGAAATAATGATTTTGATTATAATAATATAATATAATAAGGTTTAGTCATCAATTTGTGTAAAGAAGTTGCTGTTTAATTTTGGCTGGATTGAGGGATGCCTAAAAAATTGGTAAAGCATACTTCTGGGTGTGTCTGTAAAGGTGTTTCCAGAGAAAATTGATATGTGAGTCAGTAAATTGAGTAAGAAACACCACTTGAGTGTGAGTGGCCACCCTACACACTGGGTCCCAGACAAAATGAAAAAGAGGGAGGAGAAAGCTTGTGTGGGTTGTGCAGGCATGCTGTACTCTTCTTGAGCAGAGGTTTTTGTTGTTGTTTGTTTGTTTGTTTTGTTTTGTTTGAGTTGCTATCATTTGTGAACATTGAACTCCAGATTCTTCAGTCAGAATGTGGACTTAACCTAGCACCTCTCTGGGGACTTCCAAGCCATCAGTCTTGTTCTGGGGCTACATCCTTGGTCTCTCTTGTTCTGCAGTTCCAGCTTCTTTGACTGAGAAGCTATTGCTGTCCCTGACTTTCCAATCTGCAGACAGCCATTGTGTAACTATTCAGCCTGGGACAGTGTAAGTCAGTGTAATATTGGCTTACACTAATATTAGTGTATTGGTTTACACTAATATCTAATAAATACCCACTAGTCATTATATATATTCCTCTGAAGAATCCTAATATAGGAAGCCTCTCTAAATTCACTTGTTAACTCCCATTGTTTGCTGTTTCCTTTGAATTTTTTTATGTGCAATCATGTCACTTGGGATTAAAGATTGTTTTCTTCTTTCTAGCTTTTCTGTAATTTTTTCCTTGCCCAATTGCTCTGATACTTCCCATACAAAGTTGAATGGAATTAGTGACAGTTTTGTTGTTGTTGTTGTTGTTGTTCTTTTGAGTTATGCATGACAGTAGAATGTATTTTGACATATCATACATACGTGGAGTATAACTTCTGGTTCTTGTGGTTGTACATGGTGTGCAGTTACACTCATCATGCCTTCATATATGAACATAGGAAAGTTATGCCTGGTTTGTTCTACTATAGTGACAGTTTTTATTGTTCCTGACTCAGGGGATAGGTGTTGAATATGTCATCATTTAATATTTATTTATTTTGGTGCCAGGAATTGTACCCAGGGGTACTTTACCAAGAATGCTACATCCCAGTTCTTTTAATTTTTTATTATGAGACAGGGCATAAACTTCTGAGTCTAGCCTCAACTTGTGATCCTTCTGTCTCAGCCTCCTGAGTTGGCAGAATTACAGATGTGTGCCACTGTGCTCAGTTCTGAAAGTACACTTTTAGCTTATAACTTTATGTGAATATTCTATCAAATTAATTTTTATAATTAGTTTACTAAAATGTTTTGGTTGTGAATAGTTCTTGAATTTTTATCAAATTCTTGTTTTGAGTCTGTTTAAAAGGTCATATGAGTTTTTCATTTATTCTGCTAAAGTAGTGAATTGTATAGCTGGATTTTTAAATTGTATACTCATATCGTATTCTTGGAATAAACCACCAGTCATAATGTATTCTAAGTCATAATAAATTATTTTTTTATGTATCATTGGATTCTCTTTGTTAACATTTTGCTGAGGATTTTTGCATTGATGTTCAGGAGATATGGTACCCCATAATTCTTTCTTATAATGCTGTTTTCAAGTTTTGGTATTAGAGTTATGCAGGCCTCATAAAACACATTAGAAAGTGTTATTTGCCTTCTCTGAAAGAGTTAGTGTAAATTTATTTCCATTTTTATTATTATTTTTCAATGGTAGGATTCACCAATGAAGCCCTCTGGGCTGGAGCATTGTACTGTTTTGCTTATAGGTAATTTGTGGCCATCAGATTCTCTATTTATTTTTGCATAGTTTTGAACATTTCAGCAATTTTACTAAAATAAAGCTATAAAAATAACATCCTCCAAAGCTTAGCTGCTTTCTTTCCCCTGGAAGAATCCTCGTGCTGATGTGAAGCCTAAATGGTTGCTTATGCTAATCTTGGCAAATATCTTCAGAGAATAAAATGGCAGACGAGTGGTTTTCTGTCACTGAAATTTTAGCCTGGCTAGACCTTTTTGCTTCATCAACTCTACAGTATCTTCACAAATATAATTTTTAATGTAATTTATCCATCTGTAAAAATTGATGCAGCAGGAACGGTGATCATCTTCATCTAATAACTTTCCATGAAATCCAAGCTCCTCAGTAAAACAATACTCTCAATGCTTATGTTGAAACAAAAAATTTGTTAGTCATTTCATTTTATCCTTTTCATGTGAGAGAGGAAATGATTGCCACCAATTCCGTGCTGGTCAAATAAGATTAATTTTGTTAGAATTATAGTTTTTCAAAGATTCATAGGATATAGCAAAGGTCTTTAAAGTTCTAGTTGTTATATGCCTTTTTGGTTAGTATTAATACTTGTAAGGCAGGAGTATAGAATTTAATTTAAGTTGGTGATTGTAAAATAAAAGGACTGTGTTCTAAGCTTAAGACAAACGGCAGGAGGACCTTCATTGTTCAAAACAAGCAAGAGAGCTTCAAATCAGAGTGTGCTTATCTGACCACAATTGCTTTTCTGAAAGTGGTGGAGACCCTCATTTCAATGCATTTACAGTATAAAAGATATGCCTGGTGGGGATGGGGGAGGGTAGGCTGAACATTTTTTAGGCATATTTTGACTATGTGCAAATTGGTGTAGGGGCAATGAGAGACTGCAACATACTTTATAAATATGTTGATTTCTAGCTGGAAATACATACACACATGCATATATATACTATTCATCCTGATTTCCTTGCTACTCTGCCAATGGGGCACCACCTTGCTATGTGAATCAACTCAATACATAATACCTATACTTTCTATTAGCCTACTTGAGCTAAAGGACCCACGTGGCACTTCTGTTTTGTAAGGCCTGAAAAATATTTGATTTTCTCTGTAGCTTTAGAGGAAGAGAAAGTTCTTATTGTTGTTGTTTTGTATTTATCTTGGAGAATTTTTTTTTTTTTGTATCAGCAGTTAGAACAACCTGTAGTTTTTCAAGAATAAATGCTATATTACCTTATAAACTCTAAGAGAAAAAGGGGCATGACACAGATGATCAAAATTTGATACCTCTCCCACAAAATAGGAAATATTAATAATGAATTATTTTGTCTCCATATTATTATCACTCTGAAATATTGGGAAAAAAAACCGGGAAGTTCTGGTTTTTCTCCTCCTCCTCCTCCTGCTCCTACTCATAATTCTGCTCCTCTTTCTTCTCCTCCTCCTCCTCCTCCTCCTCCTCTTCCTCCTCCTCCTC
>JAJEJO010005801.1:7497-20862 GCA_020662805.1 Glaucomys volans
TTCCACAATCTAGCTATTGTGAATTGAGCGACTGTAAATATTGATGGGGCTGTAATATGCACTGTTACTGTAATATGCTAATTTTAAGTCCTTCAGACATAACCCAAAGAGTGGGACAACTGGGTCAAAATGTGGGTTCATTCCAAGTTTTCTGAGGAATCTCCACGCTGCTTTCCAGAGTGGCGGTACCAATTTGCCACTCCACCAGCAATGTAAAAGTGTGCCTTTTTCCTCATAGCTGTGCCAGCATTTATTATTATTTGTGTTCTTGATAATAGCCATATTTTTAAATTTATTTTTATTAAAACTTCAAAAATGTGTGGAAGAACACTGAAACTATTTGTAGAGGGTAACTGACTCTGTACTCTATTAGGGAGGCCTTTTTATGGTTTTAATTTTTTGCCTGGTGCAGGTATTACTCTTTAAAATTAAACATAGTTTAAGAATGAATGTTGGCATAAAGTCAAAAAAGGGAAAAAAATCACAGTAAAAATTTTTTATAGCCTTCATTGATCCTATTTCATTTATTGTTAGAACCAATAGATCCCATAGGCCTCTTGGAGGTGAAATAGTCTAATTCCCAATGTTTTCACACACTGAAATGAGGTTGAATGACTTGCCAAGTGTCACTCAGATTTATGGTTGGAGGGAGGCTGTGGACCTTTGGTCCATGCTGTTTGCTGCATAGCTGAAGCTTAACATTTCAGGGTGCCTTCTCCCCTTACTGTATCTTTTTCTTTCATCTTCAGTTTTGTTTTCTATCTAATGTCTATTTAAGGAGATACCATGTCTAGTCATATGTTTCATTAGATCCATTTTGGTGAATAAAGAAGACAATACAACCCCAGAAGACATTGCTGTTGTTGGGCAAGGGATGAAGGGCTGAGGAGCTTGGAGAGATCTGAAGAAAGGAAACATTATATAGGGATTTTTCAGGGTCATGTGGGAAATTTTGAAGAAAATAATAGTATGTGATAGGAAAAAAAAAATTTACAAATGAAAATAGAACCTGGAGGACTGCACTGGATGACAGTATTTGATTCAAAGAACAAACTAAGATTTGGATGGAGTATGTTATGTTTCTGCAGATCAATGTTGTTATGAGTATTGGTTGAGTTCAATATCTTTCTTTTTTCAATTTTGCTAACTTTGCCTGGACATAGGAGTCTCATTTTTAAGCAGTTGTTTAAAAACACTATGATGGCCCATTTTCTTTCAAAATATCTTGCCCTGGAAACTGGCAGAAATATTCATTCCTGGTGCACTGGCCATTCTTTATCAAAAACGAAGTATACAGCAATGAATAAAAGAGTTCTAAAATTTTAAACACTAACCTTACTTTTGGGCTTCAGATTCTTTCAGTTTTTAATACACCAGAACAGTCTGAACACATACTTTACCTATTATATGGTTTAGTCCTGCAAAGCCTTACTAGCATGTGCATGTGCACGAATTCATGAGCATGCACACACACAGAGATCACACAGTATTAAAACCACTAAGATTGAAAACACTCTGTGATTGGGTGAGTCATGTCAGATGAATATGAGAACACAGAAGAAGTGCAACTGCACACTCTATCTTGACTCGCGTGCCAGCAAGGACTGTAGAGTGACTCTTCCTAGGTCATTCTGAAGTCACAAGTAAAGACTTACAGGTAGGATTCTCAACCTCGAAAAATTAATTGACTCCATTTAAAGAAGGGATTTCTCATGAATTACCACAGATGAATAATTTTTGTTTTAAGTTATATTTAGTATATTATTGTTTGTATAGACATATAAAACCTAATATACTTTTTATAGTTAAACTTTTATGTAAATATTGAACAATACAAACTTAAATTTGAATTCAAACAATAGCAATATCAAACACAAAAACACAAATACTTAATTTTAATGTGAATGAAGGAAGAAGGTATACATTGTTGAAATTACTGTGTGTTTGTAGAAGCAAGGAACAAGGTGCAGGTTTTGTTAAATTCAGTGTAACTAGGTTCTCTCATCTTGAGCTATGGCATAACTTAGTGTAAATGCTAATTATTGTATTAATTCACTCATTTTCTCACTGGTATTCAGTTCAAATTGTGCTTCTTTTTACTACTTGGCTTGTGAACACAGATACTAATGTAACATATACATTACCTGGCAGCAGAATCCAGATGACTGAGCATAGTTATTTTTAAATTTTTAGGCTACTATAGAAGTAATAGTCCCAAATTAGAAAAAATAATTTCAAAGTACATTGAAGATTCTGAATAAAATGTAATATTATTTTTAGATGAACAAGTAATTATTATTATAAAATACTTATATTTTTCTTGTTTCTGTGCATCATTTATTCCTTTTAATTCTTTAATTTGAATTTAAATTCCTTTAACTGCTTAAAAAAGTTAATTAATTTTGACTTCTCATCCCAATTTCTAAGAAAAGTTTTTAGAAGTTGTATATGAGATATTGCAAATTCCTCATGAACTCATTTTGTTAAACTCTATCTTCTTCCATCAATGTATCTATAATATATAGAATGTAATCCAATCAGTAATAATGTGGCAGAGTATCTGTTAAACATATTGAGGATTAATTTGTTCTTGGGTTTTAATTAAAATAAGAATTGGCATATTATGTAATATTCTTTTTGTTTGCCATTTTATATGCTTACAATTTAGGGTCTTTATAACATCAACTAAATTTGATTATTTTTAACCTTTCCTATCCAGAACATTATAAGCTTGTGTTATGAACAGAAGCCTATTTGATGCACTGATTTATTACCTATTTTCATCAGTTCCAATTTAACTTCGCTTGTACCAATAAGTAACCTCTCCTAGTGGCCACTTATTAATTTTTTATATTACCTTACCATCTGAACATCCAAGTGGTTAGAAATATACAGATATTCCTGATGTTAAAAATGGTTATACCCTCTATGGCTTTGTACATAACAATGGGAATTACTTTCTAATTTTTCTCTCATTATTTTGATACATGATTACATGATTTTTACTTGATAGTAAGCAGTATGATTATTGTACAAGTGTAGGCTATGGCATGATACATTTAGACTTATTTCCGTTGACAGATTACTTAGTAGGATAAGTTGGTTAATGTTAATAAAACACATATTGTGAGTTTAGTAAGCATATGGGTTTTGCCTTAAATCTTTGTCAGGTCCAGTTTGATAGGTCATTGGGGTACTTGACATGGATAAAAGTGATTTATTACAATCTGTTACAGAAACCAAGTTATTATGGTGAACTCCTTCTGTGTAGAGAATGTATTTTTGGTGAGGAGCTATTGCAGATTACTTGGAAAGACTCAAGCCCTCAAATTTCAGCATTTATAGAAGCAAATTGTGGATAGTACTTTTTAGTTTTAATGAGTCCTCCTATTCTGGTAGTCAATAAACAACTGATCATTATTAAAATAAGAATCTTGATCTTTTATAAGAAAGACTGTTGTAGGAGCAGAAATATCATTATTTTACACTTTTAATAACCACTGCTATATTTAGCAGTAGACTGTTTTCTTTAATTTTTCTTGCTATTATTTTTAAGCCTTCATATTATTTT
Organism: Glaucomys volans; assembly: GCA_020662805.1. Taxonomy (NCBI): domain Eukaryota; kingdom Metazoa; phylum Chordata; class Mammalia; order Rodentia; family Sciuridae; genus Glaucomys; species Glaucomys volans. The sequence continues at coordinate 11,069 of JAJEJO010005801.1, forward strand.
AAATCTCTTAGCAGCTTTTCTTTTTCAAGTAAGATATTTTCACATCCAACAGGAAACAACCACCATCAAATAAAAACATACTGTCTTTGCAGTTTCCTGATCCCATGTCTAGTATCTCAGGTCATCTGGGGGGATATCTTGGGCAACCTTACATTTTGAAAAATGAACATTACAGTGAATTTGAAATATACATTTGACCCTTGAACAACATGGGTCTGAACTGTGCACTTTGTTTATATGTAGATTTTTTATTTTAATGTTTTTGAGATTTGTCAGTCTTAACTAAAAATACTCATAGATAAACTGAATAAGCCTAGAAATATAAAAAAATAAGAAAAAAGTTAGGTGTGTCTTGAATGTATGAAATATATGCAGATAATCATCTATCATTTATAATCACAAATCAATAGTAAAAAGTTAAAATTTTTCAGAACTTAACACAAACAGACCTAACATACTATCATTTCCATTCAAAGAAATGTAAACAAATGTAAAATTGCCTGATTAAAACATAACTGCATAAAGTTAACAACAAACATACTATGCTACTGTAATAATTTCCTTATCACTTCCTCTTGGTATTTGGTAAACTCTGGTGCTGAGTGTGTCCACCTAAAATGCCATGAATGCCATCGGTTGCTCAGCATCTGGGTATGAGTGGATAATCTACATATCACAGTAAAAATTCATTTCCCGTGGTTCATGATATTTTTCACTGTTTGTAATACATATAACATAGAAAATATGCGTTAATTGGCTGTGTATGTTCTAGGAAAGGCTTATGATCAGCAGCAGACTTTTAGTAGATAAATTTTTGGGGATTGGTAATAGGAACAGAGAGTACGTTCCAGAGAGAGTGAGCAGCTCCATTGTCAGGGATGTCCCAGTTACCATCCCTTCCCGGGAGGAGCCCTTAACCACAACCACCTGCCCCAGTCACCATCTCCACCCTAACCCTCTGCTCTGCGATACCAAGACCAGCACCACGGACAGCGGCGTTGGGCGCTGTGGCTGAATGGTCTTAAGGGTAAAGGCAGCTCCTACTGAAGGGGGGGGGACAAAAAGTCATCACAAAGAACCTGTAGAGAGAAGTAAAATGGTTCAATGTAAGAGATGGATATGGGAAATTTCATCATTAGGGAGATGTATATGTTCACTAGACTGCCACAAATAATTGCCCCAGGAAATACCATCACAGTGTTGGAGATGGACAGACTACTGTTAAAAGAGAAAAGCTGTGGAGGCAGCACGTTAGAGGTCATGATGGTGTTGCAGTTCAAGGAAGTAGATATGAAGCATATGGTACTGATTATAGACTATCCACAATGTATTGTTATCTGTGCAAGCTAGCAGAATTACCAGGACAGTGAGACTGAGGAAGAGAAAGAGGAGCAGAGAGCAGAAGGTCAGACCTGACAATACTGGCTGCACCCTAGGTGAAGGTTCCCATGATAGTACTTGTGGAGATCCTTTGGGCAATATTACAACCCTCCTGGGCAGGGAGAAGTGATGGAGGGTGCTGACAACCAGTATGGGAGAACAAGGTAGACCACTGGCAGCAAATGTATCTGGGTTATAGACTACAATTCATCAGTGGCCATCTTCCCAAGTACAGCCTAGAGAGGAAGGCAATGAAGAAAATAATGAAAATCAAGGAGATCAGCAGACACCTTGACATTGGTACCACTACAACTTCAATGACTGATACAGATCCTCAAAAAGCCTCACACCATAAGATGGCAAGAAGACAAGAATAACCAGTCCACCAATTGAGAATGGGTTGGCTTCTAAGTCTGAGCAGGGTGGGTCTGAGAAAATACCATATTACCATCTCTGCCATCTCTCAGCCATCCAACAAGAAGAAATGAAGATGAAATTCCAGCAATAAGAAATGATTAAAAGATTGGAGCTAAAAACCTAAAGTTCTTGCTTTTCTCCTGCAGTTACTAGTATCATCTACATTATCTATGCAACATGAGGATTTTATATTTTTTCCTAAGGGTTGTTTCTTTTTGGTAATGACAAACATTTTTTAAAGGCTGATTTTCCCCCTCAATACACCTTTAAAGGTTTTAAAATTGTTTCATTCATATCTGGTCAAGGTGAGATCTTTTAAGAACTTCATTTTTAATTTGTAATAATAGTTTACAACTTGATTTTTCAAAGAAAGTCAACAAACCACAAGCACTTATTAATACTTAAAATAATTGGCAAAGATGTTACATGCAGACTTTTAACTGAAGAGGTTGGTCAGTTCCCCTAACCCTGTGTTGCTCAGAGGTCAACATTATTTTAATCTTTCATTAATTGTATATTTGTTCTCCTTCTTTTGTATTCTGCATTTACCATGACAGCTATTAAGGCTTTCTCCTGTATTTCTATAAGATAGCTCTTGGGTTTTATTAGACAGTCCCAGAATGTGATGTGATGTGTGTGTGTGTGTGTGTGTGTGTGTGTGTGTTTCACATTTGTGTTTGCATTTTTGTATTGTTTGCATTTCTGCAAAGAGTGAGTTTTTACCTGTTAAGAGACCTTATGTTCACAGGTCTTTCCTGAACTGAAGAGAAGTTAAACTTGGATTTAAGGTCTTGTAATCAAGCAAAATCTCTGAGCATTCCAGCTGACGTGGGTCCTATTGGCTTGACCTTTATGTGAGTTCCTGGAGAAAATGATGAGATACTGCACTGCCTTTCACTTTCGAGTAATTGAAAGCCCCAAATGGGAATAAGGAACTGGGGAGATATAAGGCACACATTCCCTGAACATCTAAGTGCACAATTTTCTTGTCATCACAATATATCACTCTGTACATTATGCTGCCAAAATCCACATTTCTTGATCTCTCTTCAGTTTTTTTGATTGGTCATCAATAAGCAAAAGGGAAAGGCTTCCTTGCATTTCCATAGCTATAGCTAAGGCTCTTTTTCATCTGGCATTGTCTTTGAAAACAAAATGATGAATTCAAGCACTGCAGTGTCTTGAATCCCAAACATTTCTGTAAATTTCCTTCCTTGCCTCATTCAAAGCACCCATTTCTTGTGTCAATTGTGCCACATTAAGGAGTCTCAGTGGAATTGTCCTCTGTATTTCCTTCACTTGTCTGTGCAAGCTTTTCTTCTGCTCCATCTTCTATTGTTAAACTTTGTTTCATTTCTGAGATTGAATTCTCCACCTTATAAAGAGGAGGTAGACTCATACTCATTTTTCTTTATTCTCTCTTGAGAGTGGTCACAGCATGCATTCTAGCTATGCTAAACTTGGCAGTGAGTTCTGAATGGTAGATGAGATGTTGTTTTCTAAGTACATTATATCCAGTAGCTATCTGGTTTTTGTCTTCAGCAGGAGAACTAAAACACTATGCTTTTTCAAGTAATTTCAGTTCTAATTATTGAGAGTTAGGTTACTCTGCTATAAAACTGTGGGAACTGACATTTTACTGACATGCAGATTAAGTTCAAAGAGTACATTTTATTCTGTCTCTAATTATATACATCTAACATTAAAGATCTGATGTATATGATCCAAATCCTTGACAAAATGAGCTCTTGCAATCTAGTTGGGTGAATACATATAAGGTTTAAAAAAAACCTAATGACATCCGTAAGACTATTTTAAAAGAGTCATGGTACAGGAGAGACCTCACATGTAAGGAATACATTGTGTAAGATTAGCTCTACCCTTACTATTATGTGGCAAATTAGATTACAGTTATGCAAGTTTGATTTTATGAAAACATGATGCTTAAAAATTCCAGATGGTTTATGAGAGGAGAAGAGGAGATTAGTATAAGTTCAGAATTTAAACAGCTTGGGACTAGAACTGGCCACAGGAACTGAAGTCATGGCAGTGCTGCAGAGTATTAGGAGAGGCAAACACAGAGATGCAGCAGGTACAGTGCAGGTGTAGGTTCTGCAAGAGAAGATGAGCTAGTATATCCTGGATGGCTGCTATAGTCCTGGGGATAGGTCGAAGCCAAGTTCATCTTCCTTCAAGTCCAGCACATTCATTCTTTCATATGTTGTGATGGAGCAAAAAGAGCATGTGTTTTTCATTAGAGATCTGAGTTTCTATGATGGTTCAGTCCCTTTTCTGTTATGTGACTTGTGTTTTCTCAACTGTGTGTTAGCTTTTTGTTGCTGAGAACAAAATAACTGACAAAAACTATTTAGAGGAGAAAATGTTTATTTTGACTCACAGTTTCAGAAGTTTCTATCCATGGTCAGCTTAGCTCCAAGGCAGAAACATCATGGTGGAAAGTCATGGCACAAGAAACCTGCTCAACTCATGGTAATCAGAAATGAGACAGGATGGGGGGAAGGGCTGGAGAAAGATGAATCTCTTTCCCAGGCAACCCTTCAGTGACCTGCTTCCTCCAACAAGGTCCCACCTCCCAGTAATCCATTCAACAATCAATGGATTACTCCACTGAAAAGGTCAGAGTCTTTTGATTCAAAAAGACTGAATTCAATCAGTGCCTAAAAGCCCCATCTCTGGACCTTGGTGCATTGAAGACCACACTTTCAGCACATGAGATTTGGGGGGACATTCCAGATCTAAACCATACCAGTGTGATACTGGGTGAAACTACTTTGTCATAATATCAAAAGGACTAGGGTTCCTGAAAGGATGTCAAATATGCAGAGGATGCTTACTCAGTGGGGGCTATAATGTGTGTTATACCTAAGTCAAAGAAACTGGGTTGGGTATTTTCTATATTTACTTTCACAAGCCAATCTTTGTGAAGCTTTGTGTTTTAAAATTTTTATTTTTAGTTTTTTGATATTTTCTTGCTCTTGCTTTCTTGATAATGTTATAATGAAAACAAAACTGAAATTTTTGTGTAGCTGAAATAAGGAGAAAAATTGTCAGAACCAATGTGTGGAGCCACTTGAGTCAGATATACCTGTGTTGGGGAGGGTGTATCAGCTGCCTGGGCTAGAAAATTAAAATGAGGGGAATAGCAGGTAACAGATGCAGAGAGTGGTAAAGTGAGAGAGACCCGTTGTGATTTCTGATACATCTTCACTCAGGCTGTTTATTCCCTTAGTTTTTATTTTCGTTTTCTCTGATGTACTTTGTAGTTTGGGAAATCAGTGTGGCCAGTTGGTCTTGCTCTTGGGAGTTCTAGAAGTTATATTTATCCAGTGCATTGAATATTAGATATACTCAAGCCAATGTTAAGCTAAGTGGTATGAGGACAGAGTTGGGCAGATTTGAAGTCAGTGTTGTGGGGAGAAAAGAGGCCAGGAAAGAAGTCTAAAGCAGCAGTTCTTCAGCCTGACTGTAGTTAGTGTCCAGGGACCTTTAGAAATAATCCTAAATCTGGGGTCCCAAATTCAGAGGTTCTGCTATCACATGTCTGGAGGGTGCATTGGTATTGACATTTCTCAAAAGGTTCCTGAGTGATTCTAAGAAGAGCCAAGACTAAAGATCATTAGTCTAGAGTAGGATAAAAGTCTCAGATAGATGTTTTCCATATGTATTTCAAAGCCAAGGTTATAACAAAACAGGACCTAAACACACACACACACACACACACACACACACACACACACACATACATGCTTCAATTAAAAATCTAGCCCTGATGTTTTAGATCTTTGTATGATGATGTGGGGTTGGACAAGTTATGGAAGTAAATACTATTTTCTAAAAGACATAAGAAAATATGCACTGTACCTTTTTGATCCAATTGAATTAAGTTGAAAATTTAGAGTTGGTAGGGAGTTAGATGTCATTATACTCTATTTTGTATGACAGTAATGATTCTTTCAATATCCATGACAAATGGGAAATTGATAGAAAGATATAGCAAAGAATATATTGTAACAAGAACCTGAGACCCAGCCCTCCCAAGTTTGAGTTAGAAAAAAATGAGTCACAGATAGTGGTCTTGTTCAATTGAGCAGCCTCAAAAGAGAATGTAAAAGACTTCCTTGCCATTTGAGGAAGTAGGGCATTGGACTATTTGTATTAAATCAGAGGACATAGGTGGTTGACCAGGAACAAAGTAGGACTATCAAACAAACAATTGGCACCAAACTGTATATGAAAACAGGGAATTAGAGAGATTATTTAGTAAATTCTCAGAATGCAGCTATAGTAGTAAACAATAATGCCATAGCAGGTATTATGATTATTTGGATGCAATCAGGCATATGAGATCAGGATGTAAATTCTTAGCTCTCAGAACTGAAATTAAGAAAGATCCTTATGAGTCTGCAAGCTGAATAGTTGAAAATGCTTTAATAAAGATATTGAAGAGACAGTTTGAAATATTGTATATAACTGTGAATTGTTGAAAGTCAATGATGGCATGGCCCAAACAGAAACCAGAAAGATACCTTCAGAGTTAGAGAGCAATAGTTTAAATAGTGCTAAACAAATAGAATTTAGCATTTGTATTTCAGGCAGCATAAATGCTTGGAGTACTGTGATAATATAATATATTCATATTCTTATGATTAGAGCACTTTCACCATTAATTGTTTAGATCATTCCTTCATTCCCTTGGAACACCTATTGTGTTATAGGATTGGTTTATCCCTATTGTAGGCATTAAAATGCCCTTTCCTCCTCTCTTTTCAAGAATTTTCATTAGAAACAATATGTTGATGTGGGTATTCTGATTATCTGCTTTTTTGTTATTTCAACCATTATCTATCACCTATTGGTTTTAAATAATGCCAAATATGTATGTTTAGAGGTAGCATAGTCTTTGTGCCAAGTGATACATACTTTAAAAATTCACTCCCTAAGACTTTATGTGGGTCAGGGAGTGTGATTTGTCTTCCCTTTCCAGTTATGGTTGTCTATGGAATTTTATTTTGGCTTTCAGTAATCTTGGACATTCAGTGTTCTTACTAATTCTTCTTCTTTCCTTCCTATACCAACCTTGAAATGCCAATGTCTCCATGGTTTATTTCTGGCCTGAATTATGCATTGTATTTTACCTTTCCCTTGTTCTGGTTTTCTTGGGGTTGACAAATCATCTCCTAATAGTCCAAAATTAATGTCATGTGAATTTTTGAAACTGATAGAATTTGTTGCTGTGTTTTAAGCTGGAGCTGTACCTTTATTCAAAAGCTATGGGAGTCCCCAGTGAGGAGCACAGGCCTGCCCCCTCGGAGCTCAGCTCCAGGCACAGGTCTGCTGGTGAGTCTCCAGCATGGAGCTCAGGCCTTGCAAGCCACTGGGTGCAACGTCTCCAGTAGAGAGCACCGGCCTGCCCCCACCTGAGTCCCCAACGTGGAGCTCAGGCCTTCCATGCCATCTGGTGCAGCATCTCCAGCAGAGTGTACTGAGTCTGCTGTGCCATCACGTCTGCAACTGGAATTCCCAGGGAAAGAGAATAGGTCTGCTGCCGTTTGAGTCCCCAGTGGGGAGCTCAGGCCTCCCTGGGCCATCAGGCCCAGTGTCTCCAGCACTGAGTACAGGTCTATGTCCCCCGCCCCCCCACCTTGGTCTAGTGTCCAGGTCCACACCCTGGCCTGGAGGCTAGCACCGTGCTGCGACTGACCATCTATCAACACCAGGTCACCTTTGTCCATCAATAAGCATTGATTATTGCCAACCTGGATGGAGTGGGACAGCACCCTTCTTAGGTCACCACTTGATCAAGCACCTCTCAGGCATCAGGCCATTGAAAAATAAGAGGTTTGAACTGTACAGTATAATTTTATTGCAGGATGTTTTTAAATTGGTTGTATTATTATGATTATTCCTAATGTACCCACTATATTCCTACCTTTTTCTTTTATTAATATTCTTATCACTCTATCTTCCTCTTATATATGTGTGTTTCCTTGGAGAATCTCTTTTTTTCTCATGCTAACAACCTATTTCTTTTAATTCTACTTTCACTAGTCCTATGACAGAGTATATATATATATATATATATATATATATATACGTATATATATATACACGTATATATATATATACTCACTTCTTATCTTATTAATATTATGTCCTACACCCCTCCCCATCCTCTCTGTCCAACATTAGAAATTATAGTCCTTATTGCAAACTTATTGATAATAATTTGAACTCATTTCTGTTTATTAAGACAACACTGTTAATATCTTAATAGGGACTATTTAGATTAAGGATGCATATTGTTTATATGGTGTGCTGCTAATATTGATCTCTCACTTCAAGGGGAGGTATTGGAAATTGGCATAAACTCTTTAAATCTTTAAGGGGAAACTGCAATACCTAGGATTCACACTACTAGAGGGGTAGATACACTAGCAACATGAGAAAACATGGGAAGAAAATGTCCCAAACAAACCCAGATACTATACCAAAAGAACCCAATGACAACATGGCAGAAGCATCATCAGAAAGGGAGTTCAGAATGTAAATAATTAAAATGATCTGAGAAGTGAACGATGAGTCAAGAGAGCAAATGCAGGCAATGCTAAAAGAGCAACTGCAGGAAGCAAAAGACCATTTCAATAAAGAGATAAAGATTCTGACAAAAACAAACAAACAGATATCCTTGAAGTGAAGGAAACAATAAACCAAATTAAAAACTCAATAGAAAGCTTAACCAACAGGCTAGATCACTTGGAAGACAGAACCTCAGATAATGAATACAAAATATTTAATCTTGAAAGCAAACTCAATCAAACAGAGAAGATGGAAGGAATCATAAACAGAACCTCCAAGAATTTTGGGACATCATGAAAAGACAAAATTTAAGAGTTATTGGGATTGAGGAAGGCACAGAGATACAAACCAAAGGAATGAATAATCTGTTCAATGAAATAATATCAGAAAATTTCCCAAATCTGATGAATGAAATGGAAAATCAAATTCAAGAGGCTTATAGGACACCAAATGCACAAAATCACAACAGATCCACACCCAGACACATTATAATGGAAATCCCTAACATACAAAACAAAAATAGAATTTTAAAGGCTGCAAGAGAAAAGCATCAGGTTACATATTGGGGGAAACCAATACAAATATCATCAGATTTCTCAGCCCAGACCCTAAAAGCAAGAAGGGCCTGGAACAACATATTTCAAGCACTGAAAGAAAATGGATGCCAAACCAAGAATCTTATACCCAGCAAAACTCACCTTTAGATTTGAAGATGAAATAAAATCCTTCCAAGATAAACACAAGCTAAAACAATTCACAAATAGAAAGCCTGCCCTACAGAAAATTCTTGGCAAAATACTTCAAGAGGAAAATGAAAAACAACAATGTAAGTCAGCAAAGGGAGGAATTACCCTAAAGGAAAAGACAATTAAAGGAAAAACAAAGTTAGGTTAAAAGCCAAAAACACTCAAAATGACTGGGAATACAAGTCACATCTCAATAATAACCTTGAATGTTAATGGCCTAAACTCATCAATCAAAGACATAGACTGGCAGATTGGATTAAAAAGAAAGACCCAACAATATGCTGCCTTCAAGAGACTCATCTCATAGAAAAACATGCCCATAGACTAAAGTGAAAGGTTGGGAAAAAACATGCCATATACATGGACTCAGTAAAAAAGCAGGAGTTTCCATCCTCATTTCAGATAAAGCAGACTTTAAGCCAGAGTTAGTCAGAAGGGATAAAGAAGGATATTTCATACTGCATAAGGGAAGCATAAATCAGCAAGACATAACAATCATAATTATCTGTGTCCCAAACAATGGCGTATCCATGTATGTCAATCAGATTGTTCTTAATTCCAGGAACCAAATAGACCAAAACACAAAAATCCTGGGTGATTTTTAACACACCTCTCTCACCGTTGGACAGATTTTCCAAGCAAAAATTGAACAAA
>JAJEJO010005801.1:35862-82595 GCA_020662805.1 Glaucomys volans
ATAGGCTCTTAATGTTATCATTTAATAAATAAGAATTCTAAATTTTAATGAGACAAATGTATTCGTTTTTTTGTAATTAGTATAGTTTGTGTCTTGTTTAAGAAATATCAAACTATTGCAAAGCATAAAGATATTCTCCAACTTTATCACTTAGAGATGTCACTGTATGACTTCTTACATTTACATTTGTAGCCCACCCAGAATTCATTTTCCTGAATGGTGAACTGAAAAGGTTATGTTTCTTTTTGACATGCAAATCAAGCAACCCAAGGTGATGTAGAGAAAGATGACCCTTATGCACTGCATGAGGGAGCTGTCTTTGCTCTCAGTGAAGGATTCACATCTACACTAGACAGGTTCTGTGCTGGGAACATTCTGTGCTCTCAGTTCTATTTCACTGGTCTATTTATCTTTCTTTTTTCTATACCATGTTCTGAATTGCTGAAGCTTTAAATCTTTTAAGATTCTTTTCACTTCATTCTTCTTCCCTAAGATGGTATTGGCAATATTTTTGCCCTTTGCATTTCCATATTTGTTTTAGAATTAGTTTGAAATTTTTTTTTTTTATCAAATCTCTTGATGTTTTCATTGGCATTGTGGTAAACCTATTTGGGGGTGATTTGACATGTTTATGACACTGAGTTGTCTAATCACTGAACATGTAGACTGCTACATTATTTAGGTTCTGAGTTTCAGTTGATAATTTTATATTTTGCTGGTAGAGATTTTGTGCAACTTGTAAAAGATTTCTTAACTGAAATTGAATGATTTTAATGCAGACAAATGATATTTAAAAATTTTTTTCTTTTTTTGTATGTGTATGTATATGGAAAACATATAGTAGTGAAAATGTGTAATTTTTATTTGTTGGATTCAAAGGTCTTTATATCCAGTTATTCATGATTTTCAAAGCAATATATATAATTTTATACACATTTTATATACTGAGTGTTAAGATGATATTAAGTATATAGCCTCTATAGAGTCTTATTTTTACATTTTATAAATAAGTATATTTACTCATTCATTTGTTTTACAATAGTGTCTGTACCCAGGGTTATATTCTGCCCCTGCATGAGCAATACAACCCCAGGATGAGTAAGCTAACTCCAGGAAGCCAATAGGTCAAAGTGGGGCCTCTTCATACTTAGGGTTCTAGGTTTAAGTACCTTCTTAGTTTACTGCATTTTCCTGTTGTCCTTTATTTTATTTGGTCTTGGGTATGTATTAACATTTGCTTGTTGCATTGTAATCAGTATCTATTTTATTTAAAGCAGTGTATGGAATTGTATCCACTCACATCTGCCACATTGCCAGCTGTGTTCTGCAGTTATCTATTCAACAACTGATCTTACTTACCTTTCTCTTTCTAAATGTTTAGATAACATTTTTTAGGAGAAAAGAAAAATAAACTTTCGAGATTATCATCTATCATTCCCTATGTATGCCCAGTTCACTAAACCACATTCCATTGACAGCAACTATTATTTTATTAATTAAAATTAAAGATGGGTTTTTTCTTTGTTAAGTATGCTATTTATCTAACTTAACTCAAAAGTGCAGTGTCAAATACATCAAGTGGTGATATTTCCATAATAGAACTAATATTTGTGTTGTATATTTTGCTTTGCCTATATTTGTAATGTAAAGAAGTTTCTAAGAAAGGGGACCAAACCAATTCTTTAGGCCTAGGTTTTATTCAGCTCAGTGTTTTTTGTTCTTTGATAGGTATAATACTTTTTGTGGGGGCAGAAATCAATTTTGTTCCTCATAATTTCAATTTTAGAAAAGTCAGGATTATATAGCAAACATCCTAGTTTTGTTCATAACCTATTATAAGTTTATCATCCAGAAATTTATAGAAGTTATATTTTTGGCTTATTGCACTAGTTGGGGGAATAAGTGTCATGAGCTTTCTGCCTGCTGTGTAAATTAGCACTTTGCTTTGTTGTTTTATAACTATGGCTTTTAGACTACCTAGGGTGTCCTTTAGTTCCACTATTACAGAATTTGGTGAAAGAGATTATAGTGGATGAACATGATTTTTCAGATTCTGACCATGTGAAGAAACTGCTATGCAACTGTTCAAAAATATTATTATATTGCATTTAGGTCTATATTTAAATTGCTGTAAAAAATTGTGACTACTTTGAAACCTTTCTTTTCAGAGAGAAAACATCCAGTTTTGCAAACCAAAAGTGAATCAGCCTGATAGCTATGGAAGATGAGGAGCTATTTTGATTATGAAATACATTTATTGAACCCAGTGTTGAAAAGAAGAAGGATCAAAGGGAGAAGAGCTGGCAGAGGACTAGCTTACTCATGACTGTGGCATGCAGTAAGAAGCAGTAGGCTGCTTCCTGTTCTCTGTCACAATAATTCCAAGGGGTCACATCTGTAATGAAACAATCATCATCATCTATATTTACATAGCATTTGCTCTTTCGCCGCAACTGCTCCACAAATCTTCCAGTTGATCAAATCAACCTTATTTATTTCAGTATCTTGAACATTTAATATTTCCTGAGGAAATATCTCACTTCCTGAATATTGTGCACCACCTTACACTAAGACTTCTGATCTTGGTTGGCTCTCATTGCCACCCAACTGCCTTATTGCTGTCCACTGCCAGCTCCGCCCCCATTTCTCTGTGCAGTCCTGCTATCTCCTACTCCTGTTCTCAGAGTATGGCTTCCTCCTTGGGGACAGGCACTTCTGCTTTGCTACTTCAGATTTTGTCTCTATTCTTCTATTCCTTTCTCCTCCTGTCTGGACTTTGTTTAATATGCATTCCTATTGCAGTTCAAAATATCATCTCTTGGAATGATGCCTTATGCAAATTTTACTTAAAGAAAACCATCACCTCCCTCCTGCTCCCTTCCTTCCATAACTAATTTAGATTCCATACTCCACTTTTAGAATTGCCTCCTTATGGACACTCTCAATAATTTCCCCTCTCCCTCCTCTTGTCATAAGCACTTGTAAAAGCTATAACTTTGTTGGTTGCAACTATGTTTTTTATTCCCACAATAGAACAACTGAATTTTCTGAGGAAAAAATGACCAACTGGAACAACTGGTTTTACATTAATTTCCACAAACCTGAACAGCACTTAATTTCCAGCAATATGTTTTTAGGTTTCTATGATAAATTGACTTTACATTCTTTGAAAAAAAGTGATTTAAAAACGTTTCCTTTCCTCTTAATGTTCCCACACCTTATATATCCCCCATGTTCTAAGCTGATAGCCTTATTTATACCTCATTCTTCAAACAAAAGCAGATGACAAATGCTTCATTTTCCCATCACCAAGGCCACAGACTTATCTGCCTCTTTGTCTGCATCCCCTCTAGCCTTCACTTTTCTTATCATTGAAGAGATGTTCTTGTTCCTCTCAAGACCACTTGTGTTCTTATGCTCTTGTATTTTTCATTTTAACTTCAAAAACCCTTTTTTGACCTCCTATTCTCTGCTTCACTGCTATACTATTTCTCTGCTGTTTTTTAGTCAGCAACTGCATCCCAATTCCTCCTTCTAGATGGTCTTCAACCCATGCTGATTCATTGTCTTTCCATGCCTCTCCACTGTCATCGTGTGGCAACCACCAATTTTGAAGTCAGTTTTCCATTTTTATCTACCCTCAATATTTTTAGGAATATGTACCTCAACTGGTGCTCTCCTGTTTTGAAAAAGTTTTCCTTTTGGGGGCTTCCATGAAACTACTTTATCCTGAAACTACATTCTATATTTCTACATTTTGTCTCATCTGACCAGCAATTTTTTCATTCCTGGACTTTCTCCCCCTCTACAATCTGTGGTAGCTCCAGGACCTCCATGGACTGCCCTTCTTTCTATGCCCTTCCTAAACTACATAATTCAGTTCCACAGTTAGATGTGACAAAATCTAGTTCAAAGCAAAATCTATAGACTGAAAGTGCTCACTTTTGTTTCTTAAGTCTTTATTTCTGCTCTGAGCTACAGACTCACATATTCAATTATCTTTTTGACATTCTCCCTTGGAAGTCCAAGAGGCATCCCAAGCTCAACTTATCCAAAAGGTTATTTTGTAATTCTCCCAAACCCCAAACGATTTTTGTATTATTTTCCCCATCATAACCCAAAGTATCTTTTACTTGGTATTTCTAGCAGAAACATGCAACTGTTTCTTCATTCCCATTCTAGTTCTTCTTTATCCAATCCATCATCCAGTCTATTAGCAATTTTTGTTGATGGAAACATGAAGCATTTTTATGTTCTGTTAGATGTGGCACTCTTGTGCATGATCCTACTAGATGATCCTCATTATATCCACTAAAATATATCTCAAAATCTATTTCTCAACTACCTTTGCTACCATCGTGATTTTTCACCTTGACTACTGCTGAGGCTTGCCAGCTGGTCCTGCTGTTTTCCTTCGTGTCATTTTATATGTAACTGTCAGCATTATCATTTAAAAATAAAAATTGCATCATGTTGCTTCCTCGATTAAATGTGTTAAATGGATTTTACAATCTTCTTTTAAACTCCCGTATGATCTGGCCCCTTTCTACTGGTCAGGCTGCATCTTGACCACTGTCCCCTTCCTGGTATCTTTCAAGTTTCTTCCCATTTTCAACCTGCTGTCCTTTCTACCAAAAGAATTCTCTCCCTGGACTTTCAACATGTGTGGGTATCTCTTCTTTGGTGTAAGCCCATGAATCACTTCCAAGAGGTGGTTCGACCCTGTCAATCAAAAGCAGCACTTCCTTGTTCCCTTAGGCTTCCTTGCAGCAGAACAGTGATTTGCTTTTAGTGATTATCACATCTTTTGTTAATTAAACCTGCAGATTCTTTTGCTTGTTTACTTGTACATCTTCTGTCACTGAGCAAGATACAAAATAATAGGGGTGTTATCTTGTTCACTTTTTGTACTTACTTCCTAGGTTAGTGTTTAAGATAGATAATTGTCAAATATTTATTGAATCAAATATTTGCTCAGTGGATAAATGATGCTGTGAAATGGTCACAGAAGTATTACTGTCTCTGTTTCAAAATTTGGACTTACCAAAGTTTGATCATTTTTTTCAATACTATATTACTGGTCCACAACTGACTCAGATCATAAAGAGTCAAGGACTGTTTCTACTGGTTTGTGTGGATGATGCAATCTTGTGAATGGTTAAGGGAAATTAGGTTAAGAACTTTTAGAACCATCCCACTGTTTGTTTTGTGCAGGTAAATGAATAGAACAAACAGAAAAATTGTTCCTTTGGACCCATGGTTTTTTGAAGGAAAACATAACACCTGGTTTTAAGACATGAAAGACTGTGCAGTTGGCTTATATTAGGAAGAGAATCTTTTACCTGTGGCAAGCTCTGTGGGAAACAACCAAATGGAGGGTGTGGGAGGGGGTTAGTCAGATAGCTGCATAAGATAAGTGACAACTGCCTGTGCCCTGAAGTTGTGTGGCTAGAAACAGGGAACACAATACCATCTGGTATTGTCCCCCCAGGGCTGGGAGTCAAGAGAACTTAAGAAAACATGGCAGGTACTCAAGAGAGAATGTTAGTTTTGTTAAGCTAGGACAATTCACAAGAGTGTAAATTCAAGCAGTAAATCAGAGTTTGGAGTCAAAGTTTCCTTGAAGTTCTGGAAAAAGAAACTTGGTCTGATACACAGGTTACTGATTTAGAAAGTTAAGTGAATCAAATAATTTTAAATATCAACTGAGGGCAGCGTAAGTGAATATAATTGCAGCAGCAATGAAAAATAGAGCTCAGACCTTAAACCCTTTGGCAGAAGGATTTTTGCCTATTTTCATAACCCTGATGTCCCCAGGAAGGCAAATCATGCCTCAGGTATAAAGAGATCCAAATAGATTATAGGATGGACATAAAAACTATTCCTAATGGCCACAGTATTAGGAGAAAACAAAGCATAGTGATCTTGGAAATACAGATATATTCATTTTTTACTTTAAATGAATGTCATATTTTTTGGAAGTCTCCCTATTATTTCTTATGAATTCTTTCATTTTAGGAGTTGATTTTGTGCAACAAAACCAGAACTGATTGAGAGTCACCAATCCTTATCTCATCACCAATTAGTGTTTCAGGGGATCTTGACTAAATAACAGACTTCTGTAGTAACAATTTTTCAAAATTTCAGGTATAAAAACCACAGATTTCTCTTTGCAAAGGTTCCTCCTTCCTTTTCCCTTTCTTCATAAAGTATATCCTTACCTATTCCAACTGAGATAGTTCATATGTCAATCTTGGGTAGGTCGTGGTGGTTCCCAGTTGTGCAGTATGAGCACAGATGGTGGTTTAGATGGTGCTGTTCAGGCATTCTGTAGATGTGATTAATATTTATAATCAATTGACATTAAAAATTTTTGGCAATCAACATAGTAATCATTTATCAAAAAGAATCATCAATGAACACTAAAGTAAGCAGGCAAACGTTTGTTGAGGAATAGGATATTGTCATAGTCCCACAGTTTTTCACCACAAAAAACTGTTGCTACAAAGAGAAAAATAGTAACTTTATAGGTATTAAAGTTAACATCACCAGTAACGGGGCAAACTGTTAAGAATGTACCTCCTGATAAGTTACAGTGAGAAGACCACCATATGTAGTCTCCTGACAAATATGCAGGACCTGCGTTCAGTCACAAGGACACATTAGGCAAACACAAATTGAGGGACTTTTACTGAATAATTGACTTGTACTCCCTAAACTATTCCAGGTCAAAGAACAAGAACAAAGACCAATGATATACTGAGATGTGACAACTATTTGCAATTCTGGACCAGAAATTTTAGAAGCAATCGACTTTAAGTGAAGTGGATTACCCTTCATTATGTAGGTGGGTCTCATAAAATCAGTTGAAGAAGTTACCAAAAACTGAGGTTTACTACAGCAGAAAGAATTCTGTCTCAAGACTGTCATATAGAAATGCTGCCTGTGTTTTTATTCTGATGTCATGTTACATACATTTCTGTTTTGCCATATATGTATGTATTTGTGTGTATATATAATAATATGTGCATATCTATATTTACATGCAAGTACACATATATACAAATAAGTACATATATGTATATTTATAATATAATGCATATTATATGTATTTCTATACACATATTTATATATGCACAAATTTACACATATTATAAGAATCAAGATGTACATATTATAAGAATCAAGATGTGTGTGAGATACACATATACCTTGATTTAAGCGCGCACACACACACACACACACATACACATACATCTCGATTCATATAATATCCTTGTTTGGAACTTACGATGCACCTGTACTTTCAACTTTTATTTCAGGTATGAACAATCACAGATGTCTATAAGCGTAAATGTTTTCTCTGTTGTTTTGAATAATTTTATTAGTATACCACATATTTTTGATCCATTGATGGCGACACTAAAATCGGTCTTCTTCTTTGTGGAAGAGTCTATCATAAATTTTTGATAACTTTTTATGATTATAGTGAATAACATGTCTAAGCTGTGTCCAGGAGTTTGCATTTTACTTTTTTTTCTTACAGCCTAGTTATTCTCAGTGACATACACTGAACTATTTTAAAGAATAACAAATTTCTGCAAGAATCCAATATAGGTACAAAGCAACAAATCATGCATCTAATGGATTTTGGATTGTAATGGCCAACTCACAAACTTTTACTCTATGTGGTTTACATGATTTTCAAAAACTCCACTTCTGCTTTGTATTTCCACACACATAAAGCAAGATTTTTTGCAAATTTCCTCCACTGGGGTGTCATTTGACTGTCTGAAAAAGAATATTATCTGCAAATAAGGAATGTACTACATAATGCTTCATCCTGATTATTTATAAAATTCTGATCTCCTGTGGACCCAATGGTTTGGATTTCACTCTCTAAAGCAAGAACTATTTTCTTTTTAATATTTTAAAAATTTATTCGTTTTAGTTGTACATGACAGTAGAGTATATTTTGACATATTTATGCAAACATGAAGTGTATCTTATTCTAATTTGGATCCAATCTTGTGGTTGTACATGATGTGGAGATTCACTGTGGTGTATTCATATATGTACATGGGAAAGTGACGTCAGATTCATTATTTTCTCTACATTGCTACCTCTTTAAAACTTAATTCTCCGTGACAAAATCATCCATGTCTTTAAAATTTCTGGTATGTAGAAATTATTGGTAAGTCGTATTCAATTTTATAATCATCTCTTGAACACCCTAAAATGTTAATTACCCAGCTAACCATCAAGTATACAAAGATAAATAAAAACTCACAACAAGATCAAAGTCTAGTTTAAAAGGAATTTTAGAACTAAATTAATCATATCTATTTGTTTTGAACATGCTTATTTTCTGTCCCAAAGTAGTCAGACCTGATTTCTTGCTATATTACTCTCCTTTCAAGATTATGCCTGCTTCAGCATAGACTGAATTTACATTTATTATGAATCCAATCAGCTTTCCAAGAATGAAAGTAAGATTCATTGGCCTGTGGTTCCTTAGTAGCTTCTGAGATTCTTATAGAGGTATCATTAGTGTTTCATTGGGCTTCCTGCATAACAAATAGTCTGATTTAGCAAGCAAGTAAGCTGATGATTTTTCAAGGGCATAAAAAGGATTCTTGGATTCTCAAACCTGGAAAAGTTATTAGTTCAGACAAATGTTTACCAGTGGGTTAATCGTATAAAAGTCAAACAGAGAAGTTCACAAGGGAGGGTACAGACAGTGGGTGTTTGTAGGGTGAATAGCATTTTAAAAGGTATAATTAAAAGCTAGGGATATCGCAGAGTGCATGAACTAAGGCAAGGAGAAAGTTTGGTCAGTAAGGTAAATTAAAGGATTTGTGAGACCAATCTGCTGGAGGAATAAATGACTTTTAAATATTGAAGGATTTTTTTAAAAGAGAGCATTAAGTAACATTAAGATATATAATACTATATAATAGACTAAGTTCGACACACATGTATATGATTCATATGTGTAATATACATATACATAAAACTTATTTACAAAGCAGAATTCACCAATTATAATGATGATCTTGATCTTAAAATTTAAATAATGGGTCAGTAAGAAAATGATCAAGCTTGAACAAAGTTTTTACACTAATGAAAAAAAGGAACATATGCAAAGGAGACTAATGGAGAAAATACATTGGGATTTAATGAACAAAACTGAAGTATAATGGGATGATTCTCATAATGAACATCAGATTAATAGGTGTATTCTGCGTGGGGGAAAATATAAGGAAGGAAGAAAGGGTGGAAATTTGAGCTAAAACCATTTGCTAAGTAGTTAAGAATATTTTAGAAATATGCATAGGGAGAAAATAATTTGAATAAGCCCTACAAGTAAAGAAAAGTAAGTCCCACTAAGATATCCTTGAATTGTTTAATTTGTATATTGGTTTTTGGACTATTTTTCCTAAGAGTGCTTTTTCTGCTATTTCTCAGGGCTCTACAAAGTACTCAGAGCAAGAGTCAAGACCAAGATTATTTTAATTATTTGAAGAGAGGCATATGGAAAAATGGAAGGATTCTGAGAATATTTTCAGAATAATTTCCACTGTGTGCCCAACTTTGTGTTAATTAGGTTGAGAGTGAGCTGCATCAGCCACTTGTCTCTTAAATGCTTAAATTTATTCCTCTAGCAGATTGGTCTCCAAATCCTTTAATTTACCTTATTGATCAGACTTTCTGCCTGCCTTAGCTAATGCACTCTGAGGTATCCCTAGCTTTTAACTGTACCTTTTAAAATATGATTCACCCTGTGAACACCCACTGTTTGTACCCTCCCTTGTGAACTTTTCTGTAACCTACATATCCCCTGACCTTACTGATTCCTCTCTTTTCCCTGATCTCATAGAATTAATGTCTGGATTACTCATCAATTGTTAATCCATTTCTTAGAAGCAGCAGGCTAAGGAAGCAGTTCGGGGACCAAGAATGGAAGCTGAGTATCCATAAAATACAGAGATAAGAGTGAGTAATCAAGCAGAAGTGAAAAAGGGAGAGAGAAGAGAAGAGAGGAGGGGAAGAGAGGGAAAGGGTAGGGAGAAGAGAAACAAGGCAGGAAATTCAATGCGTATTTAAACAATCATGATTGGCATAATTTGAAGGAAGATGTCAATGTAGCTGTGAAAAGTTCAACTAAGAAGTGCTTTAAACTGTTACTTCTTAGTGACTTTTCATTTTTAATTTTATTGTCACAAAGCACCCAGCATCAGCAGTCTACCTCGTAGGCATTCAGCAAATCTTTATTTTTTAAGTGAATGAATGAATTAATCAATAGTTTCTTCACATATCTTTATAGTTCTTATTCAGGATAAGTGAATCAAAAACTTTGGAAACCTAAGCTTTCAATTTTGCTCATTTAGGGGAGAATTTTGACAGAATCATGAACACTAGAGCTTGAACAAAATCCAATCCAATCCCTTCACTCTATAAACAAAGGCACTTTTAGGACTAGTGATGATCAATATATAAAAGTATACATGATATGTCCAAACATCAGCCCCCGCCCCCAATATTGAGGATTTTGAACCCAGGGTCACTCTACTACTGAGCTACATCCTTAGACCTTAAAATGTTTTTTAAATTATTATTTTTTTGGTGGTGGGCAGAGTCTCTTTGTTTACCAGACTGGCCTTGAGTTTGGGATCCTTCATCTTTCCAATTAATTGGGATTACAGGCATGTGCCATTGCACCCAGCTTAAGTAAATTATTAATGGCAACATCTTTCAATGATACTTTAATCTAATGAGGAATGAGGGAAAGATTCTTATTTTTTAATACAAATCAATAAATAGTCATTAAATAATTATTTGGTGTGTAAAAAGGCATCGGGCTCAGTACTTGGATGTGAAAAGACAAGAAACCTCCCACCAGATAGATTATTATCTAATTACTAAACAAATAATGATGGGTCAATCAAAGAGTGTTATATGAGGTTAGATACTTCTGGATGCTTCCATTTCAACCATGTTATTCAGACACGATTTTCTGTCTCTCCTAGAGATTTGGTAAACATATCTGAGAAATATAAAAATGTCAGACTGAGAGTTGAGTTCTTTTTTTGACTGTAGAAAAAAATTGCTGATTATTTCTGTTCAACTTGAACTCCTATAATTTGATCAGTGTGAAGTTTTTGCAAATCTTCATTAAGGACCAAAAATGGATTAGATGAGAAAATTCCTAATCTCCCATTGTCTTCGATCTTCTCCATGTGGATAGATGACTCAAGCAGAAACAGGGGGAGGAAGATGCATTGAAGAATTTCCAGGAGCTACGGGAAGACTTTACTCACCTTGTAAACAGAAAAGCAGGTGTGAAATTTCCAGTTACAATAGGAAGGGAAGTCTCTAAAGACTGTCCAGAGGTCCATGTACAGCTTAGAATTCATTGCAAAGTTAGACAGGGATTTATTACAGGTTACAATGTAGTTTACATAATTTAGGGAGTTCCAGGAAACCAGTGTTGAGAAATATGAAACTAAGATTATTAGCAGCAAGGAGAAATACACATCCTTATCAAAGAACTAGTTTTTGTCTCAGAAAAACACTATAGCTTCTTACTAATACAATCTAATGCTTACAGCGCTGGAACAAATGCTAGAACTTCTTCCAGAGCTGTCTTGAAGAAACAAAGGTCTCTGCTTGAAGAAGAACCTGTCTTCCCACTTCTGGATCTACGCCCTGTTGAATTTGCTTCCTCTGACTGGCATGGAATTTTAGGGCTTGCCTAGCATTGGCGGCAAACCTGTTAGTGCTGGACCCAGCCAGGGTGAGGACACTCAAAAGATGACTGAGGAGATTTGAGCAAGTGAAATTCCAGTATCTACCACATATTTGAAGAAAGAAAATCAGATTTTAGATATTTTAACCATCAAAGAAAGTCGATGGTAAATCTTATCATACCTGTCTAATGAGACAAAAAAAAACTTTGTTATTGTTTTCCAATTAAATAATATTTGGACCAGAGAATATATTCTGTATGGTTTCAGTCCTTTTACTTGTTTTTTTTGTTTTGTTTTGTTTTTTTATTTTTTTATTTTTTATTTTTTGTTGGTTCTGAGGATTAAACTCAGGAGTGCTTAACCACTGAGCAACATCCCTGTCCTTTTATTTATTTCTTATTTTTTATTTTGAGACAGGGTCTCACCAAGTTGCTTAGAGACTCACTAAGTTGCTGAGGCTGGCTTTGAGCTACTCCCTCAGCCTCCCCACTGCCTTTGACATTTTTAATACTTGTTTTATGAGCAAGATTATATTCTATCCTGGTGAGTATTGCTTGTACACTTGGTAAGAATGCGTATTCTGCTGTTGCTTGACAGAGTATATCAAATAGGTCAGGTTGGATCGTGTTGTTTGTTTTCTCTATCCTCCTGATTGCCTGTCAACTTGTTCTTTCAATACTGAGAAAGGTCTGTTGAAATCCTCAGAAACATTTGTACCCTTGTCTGTTTCTCCTTTCAGTGAGTTCTATCTGAATTTCCCTCAGGTATTTTGAAGCTGTTTTAGTTATATACATTTAGGATTGATATCTTCAAAGGAATTGACACCTTTGTTTTTTTTTTTTTTTTAATTTTACAAATGTCTGTGTTTATCACTAGAAATACTTCTTTATCTGAAGTTTATTTTGTCTGATAGTAATATAGCTAACCTGGTTGTTTTCTGCATGGTATGTATTTTTGAGTCCTTGAAATTTTAAACTATGTCTTCATATTTAGAGAGGCTAATGGATTTTATATCTCTACTCTAAACATAAATGTATAATTAAACATGTGTAAATATACTTTTGTATACACACACACACACACACACACACACACACATATATGAAGGCCACCACCCACTCTAAAACTATTAATATCTACCTATCTATCTAATCATCTCTCCTTCTGAGTATTTTATGTATTTGGAGTGTTGAAACTTTTTATATTAAGTGTAATTGATTGAGTTTAAATCTACCATCTTGTTATTTGCTTCCTATTTTCCCATTCTGTTATTTTCCTTCTTTTCTGAACTCTCCTCTGGATTAATTGAATTGCAGTATTTTATATTTCATTTTGCCTTTACTATTGGCTTATCACTATTACTTTATGTTTTATTTATTTATATATGTATATGTATTTTAAGAATTGCTTGAGAATTTACAATATGGATTTTAACTTATTCTACTTTAAAAGAATTTTATATCCTTACAGAAAGTATTAGTTTTTTTTAACAGCAGGACTACTTTCTTCTCCTTTTATACTATTATCAAATAATTTAATTCTGCGTGTATTGTAAACTTTAGAAAATATCTCATTATATTTTATTTAAAGAGTAAATTTATCTTTGTGCTTATCTTTTTATTTTGAACTAATTTTGGACTTACAGAAATGTTGCAAAATATTACAAAGATTTTCTGTCCTTTTCTCAACTTTCTCTAATGTTAATATCCTCTATGATTTAGCACAGTTTTCAAGACCAGAAACTTAATATTTGCATGATGCTGTGAACCAAGCTACAGATTTTATTAGAATTCTATCACTTTTAGGAAAATTCAATACAAGAAAGAATTTTATATTAGATCACATATTTGAACCATTTTTGGTGCTTTTTGTTTCTTTGTGTAGATACAGAGTTTTGCTTGATATTATTTTTTCTTTCCTTGTCGTTTTTTTCTTTGTCATTTCTTATAATACAAACTTGCTAGTGAGAAATTTTCTTAACTTTTGTTTGTCAGAAACTTTTTTATTTTAAAAATTTATTTTAATTATATTTTCACTAAATGTGAAATTCCAGGTTGACAGATTCTTCTTTGAGTTCTTGTAACATGCTTTTCCATTTTCTTCTGTTTTTTCCTTTCTTGTCCTCTGTGTAATGTGTCTTTATCCCCTAGATGCTTTAAGGGTTTCTCTTTTTCTCTGGTCCTTGGCACTTGAATTATGATGTGTCTTGGTGTGGTTTTCCTTTTATTCATCATGTTTGGGGTTTTCTTGGTTTCTTAAATCTGAGAATGTGTAGTTTTCATGAAATTTGGAACAATTTTGTCATTATTTCTTCAAATATTTTCTCTGGTCTTTCCTTCTTTCTTTGGGTACTTAAGATATTAATTGATAATGTACCTCCATAGGTCAATGGAATTTTGTTTACTCCTCCTCCTCCTCCTTCTTCTTTTTTAAGTTCTTCTCTGTGCTTTATTTTGAAATTTCTTTACTAGGTGTTCAAGTTCAGTGACACTTGGTTTTTCAATGTTTAATTAGCTATTACTCCCATTCAGCAAATTTTTCATTTTAGATAATTTTAGACCTAGAAATTCTGTGATTATTTATATATATTCCATTTCATTCTGTTTAACTTGTGCTTGACTTTAAATTTCATCATCCATCATTCCATCCCATTACCTCTTTCACTTCCATCAGATCCATTTCTATTGACAGATGGTGATGAATCTCATCTTCCATATTTTCTCATCTTTTTGAATGTGTAGTAATTTTATTTGATGTACACCTTGTGTATTTTTCATTACCAACTGCTGGATTTTGTTGTCTTTTTTTTTTCTTACAGTATTGTATTTTTTACTGGCAGATGCTGTTGTATGAAAAGAAGTCTCATCAACTTAGCCTGGTTTAGATGTTTAGAACATGTTTAGAACATGTTTGGAATAACCTTCAGTCAAAATAAAGTTCAGTCCTATTGCCAATGCATGACCCTTCTGTAACTCTACTTCATAGATCAGAATGTAACCTGAAATCTATTCTGTCTGGAAGCTTGAATTGTTAAGCCTTATTAAGTTTCCATTTGTTATTTGCTCAGTCTTAATTAATTTCATTTGTGCATGCATGAATTAATATTTAGCATCAGACTTAATGACATCCCCAAGCGGATTTCTGGAGGAGGTTTTTCTTACATATCTCCCTCTGTTCTGAAAATATACCCTATAATATAAATCTCATCCATCTTCCCATACTCTGATCTCTTGTCTTGTCAACATGGCATGACTCTTTCCTTTGCTTATTCAGAAAGTACCTCTATACACAAAGCATGCTTGTTATATTCTCTTAAAAATATAAAGTCTCTATTAGTTGCACAGGAAAGATCTGACGTCTGCAATGGTAATTTCACCTTTTTGGAATAGTTTTCTATTTGTTTACACTGAGGAGTTTAGTCTGCCCCAGTTATTCCGTGATGGACAGAAACATAGGTCCATGGGATGATTTTAGACAAGGAATTAACATGAGGTGTTTTGGATATTTTAAGTGTCATTTTAGCTGCTTTGTTGAGAATAAACTTTGAGGATCAAGGTGAATACAGAGAGGTCTTTCAGAAGTCAGTTAATGTTGTACAAGAGTGTGATACTTAGTATTTGGACTAGCAGGCTTTCAATGGATTTTCTAAGAGTGTTTAATTGGTTTTATGCTGTGTTCATGGGATGGGATCATAGTTTGCTGATGACTTCAATGTAGTAGGAGAGGAATCAAGACAAGAATCAAGAGTGATCTATAAGTGTTTTTCATGAGCAACTGAGTGAGTGGGGATGTAAGAATGAGAGCACTTTTTAAGAGATGTAGGAGAGTAGAGTTCTTTATTGGATAAATTAGTCTTAGTAAATCTGTCAGAAATCCGAATTAGAGATCTGAGGCCAATATTGTGTGAGAGCAAGAAGTTAACAATTCCTAGGCCTTGATACACTAACATTCTTTCTGAATTTTCGAATGGAGAAAAAAATGTTCTGAGTTTTCCATTATGTTCCCAGAACCTTGTTTCTAAGGAGCACCTTGTGGGACTGGTGTTCTGTAGAATTATTCTGGTAACTTTTCTCTGGGAAAAGGGAAACAAGTGAATGGTTCAAGAAGAGGGCCCTGGACTAAAGTAGTTTGCAAAGATTATTTTGGCAGGAATATGATTTGATGAGAAAGAACCTGGAAGCTGAGGGAACAGATGGGAGCATGTTGATGTCATCACTCAGACATTTGGGGATGAGGGTGCAGTTGAAGGATGACAGTGGAAATAAAGCAAATGTGTAGATGCAAGAGGGAATGTGAAGGACAAAAGAATCATGAGGAATAATGCTCTGTACTTAAGACATGTGACCCAGATAATGCCATGCAAAGTTTAGATGAAAATATTTAAATATAGGTGATGATAATGAAGATTTGTTATATGACTGAAATGTTATATTCCTTCTCTAGGCTAAGAAGAATGAAGTAATTAATGGCCAAAATTGAAATAGGAAAGGTTTATATTCGACTAATTTCAAACTTCAAATTAGTGACTCTGTGTTATTCTTTCATAAGTAGAATAAGAAATGTTTTATCATGTAGTGTTATAATTAAGATTTGCTGAGTCGTTGACCTGACTTTTTAAACATGTGTAATTACAAATATTTACTATGATACATGCTTGTGACCTCAAAGTCTCTTGGAATGGGAATTAGATAAAGTAATTTAAACATGACATGATCCTTATGAAGGAATTTTGATAGTAAAAAATATGATATATAATTAGCTGTGATGTAAACTAGGATGATATATAGGTGGAAAATAAACATAACTAAAATTGCCTTTGCTGCAAAGTTGCATTTCTGAAAAGTGTGACTGCTGAAATCTGACAAACTTTTGCAAGCAAAGTAATGCAGCAAATGGAGAATATAGAATTAACTTTCTGGGACTGATCTGAGTGGTGATTATGCACCTCAGTAGCAAAGGCAAGCAGAGTTTATATGGAGGTCACAAAGAGTGTGTATTTTTCTGTATGAATTGAACAAATGCAATCTTGATATATGCCAGGTACTGTGTAGCATATTAGGCAACATGGAAGCTACTTTGTTTCCATTATTTGCTATACCATACAAAAATCCTATTAATGTAGGCAAATCATACTCATTCTATCCACAAAGAAACTAAGATTTAGAGGTTAATGCACCAGAGTCACAACTAATTATTTGTATTGTTGACAGAACAGAAATTGAGAATAGAATTGAGAATAATAGCCATTCCAATTGGAGTGAGATGAAATTTTAGGGTGGTTTTTATTTGCATTTTTCTAATTACTAGAGATGTTGAACAATTTTCAATATATTTGTTGATCGCTTATATATCTTCTTCTGTGAAGTGTCTGACCAGTCTTTAGTCCATTTATTGATTGGGTTCTTTGTATTTTTGGTGTAAAGTTTTTTAAGTTCTTTATAAATTTTGGTGATTAATGCTCAGTCTGAAGTGTGTGTGGAAAAGATTTTCTCCCACTCTCTTCACATTAGGCTCTCTTTTCACTTTATTGATTGTTTCTTTTGCTGAGAAGCTTTTCAGTTTGAATCCATCCCATTTATTGAGTCTTGCTTTCATTTCTTGTACTTTAGGTGTCTTGTTAAGTAGAACCTTGTGCTAAGCCAACATGATAAAGACTTGGGCCTACTTTTTCTTCTGTTTGTTGCAGGGTTCCTGGTCCAATTCCTATGTCCTTGATCCATTTTGAGTTGAGTTTTGCACAGGGTGAGAGACAGAGATTTCATTTCATATTACTGCATATGGATTTCCAAGAATACAAGCAATAATAGGTGTTGGCAAGGATGTGGGAAAAGGCACACTCATACATTGCTGGTGAAGTTTCAAATTGGTGCAACCACTCTGGGAAAAGCAGTATGGTGATTCCTCAGAAAACTTGGAATGAGCCCCCCATTTGACAGTTATCCCATTCCTGGGTTTATACACAAAGGACTTAAAATCAACATACTACAGTAATGCTGCCACATCAATATTTATAGCAGCTCAATTCACAACAGCTAGATTGTAGAACCAACCTAAATACCCTTCAATAGATGAATGGATAAATAAACTGTGGTATACATGCACAATGGAATATTATTCAGTCATAAAGAAGAATAAAATTATGGCACTTGCAGGTACATAGATGGAGTTGGAGAATATCATGCTAAGTGAAATAAGCCAATCCCCCCAAAACCAAAGGCTGAATGTTTTCTCTGATATGTGAATGCTGATACATAACAGGCATGGGGGGGGTAAGAGAAAAATGGAGGAGCATTGGATTGTGTAGAGAGAAGGAGGGGAGGAAAGGGGGCAGGGGAAGGAAAGATAGTGGAATGAGACAAGTATCATTACCCCATATACATGTGTGATTACACAAATGATGTGAATCTCCAGTGTGTCCAACCACAGAAATAAAAAGGTGTACCCCATTTGTGTACAACACATTTGGTAAAAATAAAAATTAAAAAAGATTGAGTTTGTGTGACTTTCAGGTGTCTGTAGTTTACTAAGACTTTAAAGAAACAATAGCTTCCTTTTTATTGCTTTGTAATTGTTTTAAAATAGTTATTCAATATCATGTGAATATATTTCCTATTTGTTTAATATTTTATAATTCCGCTTCCTTGTTTTTCTAAATGAAAAGGAGATAAGAGATTGGTCTTCCTTACTAAACAGTTGATACTCATTCTCCAGGCATGAAGAATAAATGCTAATTATTCAACCATGTATTTTGTGACACCTTGATTTAGCTCTATTCATTTAAGTAATCTTTGTGGTTAAGGGAGGACTCCTCAAATGGGAATTAGGAGTGTGTTAGTCTGTTTTCTACATCAATAATGAAATACCTGATGATGGATAATTTATACAGAAAAGAAGTTTATGTTTACCTTATAGTTTTGGAGATTAAAGTCCACAATTGAGCAGATTCCATCTGTTTGGTCTCTGATAAAGGCTTCATGGTGGATGGCATCCCAGTGACCAAACAAGAACAAGGATCATTTGGCAAACAGGAAGCCAGTTGGATTCAGGGACTAGACTTTTATTTTTTTTTTAACAATACACTCTGTGAGAGCTGACTCACTCTCAGATATCAGCATGAATTTCTTGGGAGGGCAATGCCCCTATGACCTAGTTACCTTATATGAAATATTGCATTGGCACTGCCATACTGTGGACCAAACTTCCAGCACACCAGTCTTGGGGAACACACTCAAACCATGCCTAAATCATACTGTGAAGTCTGAGACGTTTTAAAGTCTTCATGTTCAGTGTGAAACTGATATGGCAAAATGGTGGTATTTAATCAGATTCAGCTTTCAGGACTGGTAAGTTTGGTTTAATGAGAGAGGAAAATTAAAAATAAATGCAAATATTTCACAAGCACTTCAGTAAATAAAAGCACTGATAAATACAAAAATAACCTGAATTTTCCTGGTGTTTTCATGATGAGTGAAATATGGACAAATAACAAGAAGATGAAGTCTGTATGGATAGGAGAAAGCTCCTATGTCTGGGAAAATAATTAAAAACAACATGTTCACAGGAATGAATAACTTGGAAATAGGATTGTCAGAGAGACCTACAGTGATAGAGAAAAACAAATTAGAAATAAGGTTGAAATGTGCTATTACATAGGAATTCCATTATGATTTTTGAGCCATCTATAGAAACATCCCATTACTGGCAGAAGTTGGTTCTTCACAGGGTAGAGACAATCAAAATTGGAATAATAAATAATACTTTTGTTTGGGGGAATCTCATTATGAGGAAATTACAGGCAAAATGGAAGAAGTATAGAGAAGAGTAATAATAGGTGTTGGAACTGTCAGGATTGCTTCTAAATGAGACGATTAAAAAATTAAATAGGTTGGTAAGGGACTACTAAGATGAGAGTGCTTACTATCACATGGAGATGGTTAGCCATAAAAAGAGAGGCACCATACTAGGCAATTATCTAGTATGGTGATAAGATTTATAATTAGAAACAATTTAGTGATTATTAGGAAAAGAGAATTGAAGCAACAGCCACAAGACCCCTCTCCATGCTGAGGTATATGCCTGGGTATAGTCTATGGTGTGCAATGTTGTCTTCCTTGAATCTGAGCATTTCTAAAAGGATGTCACGTGTTCTTTTTTCCCCTTTATTCCTTTCCTCCTTATAGTTTTTATCCCTCTCATTTGAACTATAAATTCTGTGTTCCTTTGTGTCAATACGTTTTATGGATCATCTGTGGACTCCTGCCCACTTAAATACACTAGCTTTTAAAATTTATGTTTCAGCCTTGAGCTAGCAATCATTTTGTAAGCACTGGAAGCAACCTTTCCCTCACAAATTTACCTTCCTTTAATCCACAGGGATATCATATTTTCAGGTGCTATATGATACATTTCTGCAACTTGAAGCTACAGTGTTCCAATAAAAGGCACCAAAATGTCACAGCTATTGGTAACTCATTCAAAGGGGGTAGGAAGGATAGAATGAATCAGACATTATTACCCTTTGTACATATATAATTACACTATTGGTATGATTCAACATCATGTATAACTAGAAGAATGAGATGTGTCAAAATGCATTCTGTCATTTACCTAATTAGAACAAAAAATAAAGTGATTTTTTTATAACATTGTTTTTCAATTAAATATTTCCTTGCAAACTAGTTTGTAACTGTACATGGGGTTGGTTATGTGGACAGTGGAAGTAACAAAATTTATAGAGTTTCACAGAAATGCAAATTGGAACATGATCTTCTTTTATTGCAGGACAGCTGCCTTCTTTTAAGAGTGACATCAATTCTGTAAAGTCCTGTCATTTAAGCTTTATAAGGAAGTAACTGGGAGAAGCACGAATAGAGAGATGCTTCTGAAAAGTAAATGCTTGGTCCCCGTGGAGAAACAGATATTAAAAGCACATGAAAATGTAAGCAATTCCACCACCAATGCTCAAGGAAGGACAAAGTACCTTCACAAATGCCTGTGTTCATAGCTTGTGAGTCCCCTTAGGAGAAATGTTCTCTTTATCAAGAATTAAAATACTCCATGTTCTTTACAAAATCCGACAGGGTTTCCAGGATATCTGAATGACGATGTGAAGAATTCAAATAGAGAGCAGAATAATGTACTTTGATCACTTTTATGCTTTGGAAAAGTATTAAATATGCAGTTATGGCATCTCTTTCTTTTCCTCTTTTCTTCCTTTGAGATATGCTGTTTGGACCAATTGAAATGCTATCTAGTACATGAGTATTAAGGAAGGTGAGACATTGGCCTTCTTCCATCTAGATGATGTGCTTGACATGTGTGGTACCTGAGGTCTCTTGCAGTTGGAAAGGAGGGCTGTGGTTCACTGCAGTAGATAGGGAGAGCTTCCTCTCTCTGCTGGTGTTAATTACCAGTGAGATTCCCCTTGTGCTTACCATAGAGATCCTGGGTACCTCAAAGTCCTCTAGAGCCTGCAGGTAGGATAATACCAGAGAGACAATAAATTGTTCCTGATTTTAGAAGAAGAACAAAACAAAACTCTAACCTGTACAGATACTTCTTATCTCTGAATTCCAGTTGTGGTTAAAATAAACAAGTAGATCGAACATTTTCTTTGAGAGGTTTGTTCAATATAGCTTGGTAAGAGAAAGCTTATTACTGGAAGTTGTTCAGTTCTGACTTACTATTTTTAGTTCAGAAATAAAAGAAACATATTTGAAGCCTGTAAGTTTTTGGCATACCTGTCTTTCTTGGCTAGGGCTGTGAAGATGTTAAAAAAGAGTGGAACTAAAAGGGGCCCATTGATATCACATACATGACATGATTACATATCTTTTGTAGGGAGTATCTGAGTTCAATGGAAGCTTGCATGTAAGACCAGCAGGAATATAAAAGGAAACAAGGGATAGAACACAAAGTGTACTGTATTAAGGTGCTGATCCAGGACTTAAATGCCAAAGATCAGTAGTTCCTACTCTTCATCTTTTGTAAAACTAAGTTATATAAACATGCATTTGTTCATCATGCACACAATGTACACAATATGTGCACACTTAGACACATAAAATATTTTTTTGTATTGTATATGTTCATTGTATATAGTTTATTTTAAAAATTGAAACTAAAAAAATAAAATTATTAAAAAGGAATAATACATCTATCAGAGATAATTAGAAATTACTATTAATACATTTTTTTATTTTTTTATAGTTTTTTATTTAGCATAGTTGTATTTATCTTGTAGTTTGTATCTTGTTTATTTTTTAACTTAAAATGATAAGGAGCATTTCATGTGACTCTATAAACTCTTTATAGACATAAAATTAAATATATTTTAAGGAACAATGGAACAGATAATTTTCTCATATTTGAGACCTTTGATGTTTTCTAATTATCTTACATTAAAGAAAAAATTTCCTCTCTCCATGCATCTTCCTTCGTTTCTCTTTCATTCTTTTTCCCTCTTGTTTTAATATAAACTCTGCCAAAACTTTGGGATATGGTTGGAGTTTTAAGACAGGTAACATCCTTTGTTTCAGGGAAACACATATATCCATTATATTTGGATTTTGAAGAATCTCATGCAGTGAAGAAAACTGTGATGAAAGCAGCATCACTCCAAAAGAAAAGACTCAAGATCAGGTTGTATAGGTTGTGTGTTTGTATGTATATGCCTGTATGTATGTGTGTGCTTGCATATTCATGCATTCATGTGTATGTGTGTGTTTTTATGTCCATGCATGTGCAAGTGTATATATATATACATTTCTTTGCACACATGTGATAGGAGGTATTTACAAAAAAATTGGAATTTTAGTCTATTAACATTTAAAGAATTTTCTAATAAGATTCTTAGTCAATGAAATTAACTTTTCCATATTCTCAATTTTCAGAGTTTATGTTTTTAATGGACGAAGGCTAAGTGTATTCATAATTATAAAGGTTTTTTTTTGCAATGAAACCCATATGTAATACATTTCAGTTATTGAAAGTCAATCTTAAGGGCTAGTATTAATCTTAAATAAAAATTTTTCAAAATTATTTTTCTTACCAATGAAATGTAATTTCATTTTCAGATTTTATAAAATAAGAAATTTCCCTACCTAAAGGCTACCAAGAGTACTGTACTGACTTGCTCTATAAAAACAAGTGTTAGTTAGTGGAAAACAGGCAGTATGTTCATACCCTGACATACAAGATGCTTTTAAAGAAGCTTTAAAGTATGATGAGTATATTCAAACCACATTAAAATGTTAGCTTTGACTTAAGAGTTGCATTTATGGCTTAAAACTAGAGAATGACTATTGTAGAGCTGAAGATTTTAATAGAATTCAAAAAATAAACTGGCCAACCAGTTTGTGGAAACCACTGTTCTGCTTTCAGCTTAAACCTCTGTTTTCTTTTCTTCCTGCTTTGAAGACATTATTATCAGCAGATGTCAATTACTGTAACCCCAACAAAGTGATAACAATCAAAGCAAGGTTCCATTCATCTAAATCCTCACGATCAAGTGATCCTTCATTTGAAGGTGGTTTTCCTGAAGTAGGTGGAGATTTCGTACTGTTAGGAGGTTTTGTACTAGTAGCAGGTGTCCCTTTAGAACAGGTGGGAATTGGGGGTTGCCAAGTACTGTTACTACCACAGACAACCATGCTGCTTCCTTGAAGGTAAAAACCCGTCAGGCATTCAAATACAACCGTTGCACCGTAGTAATGTTTACTTCCAAATCCCGCTGTCTGTCTTCCATTTTCAATAACTGGGTATGGACACTTGACCACCTTACACTGAGGAGGGTCACTATTCCATCGTCCCGGGCCAGAACAATGAATCTGGCTCTGTCCAATAAGTGAAAATTTATCTGATCCAGGATTGGGATTACAATTATAAGTTGCTACTTCAGAATATTCAAATACATCCTTTGCTGGGGTGTATCTTCCATTTTCTATTTGTGGAGGTGGATCACACAATATCTTTTCGCATTGTGGGGGATTCCCGCTCCAAAGCACATCTGATCCTCTAAGTTGACAATGTAGAATTTGCTTACCAATTAAGTAAAACCCCTCATTACAAACAAATTTAACTTGTGTACCAAACTCAAAACTTCCATTAAGGGCATTTACTTGGCCATTATTAGGATCCGGTTGAAATGGACATGATTTTTTAGAACAAGCATCATTTGAAAGAGAGGACCACGTACCATCTTCACCACAAGTAGTAGACCTGGTGGAAGAAGGCTTCCGTTTGTATCCTGGTTTACATTCGTAATCTACTTGCTCCCCGACCTCATAACGGGGTTTAGGTTGGCCAGTGAGCTGCATTGTTTCAAACGTAGGTGGCTCACCACAGGCATCAGAGGATGGACACGGCAGGAACACCAGGGCCACCAGAAGGATCCAGGGGAAGCACTGGGATGGAAAGAGACTCTTGTGGTGTTGGGTGGGCACGGTGCACAGCATGAATCTTGTCATTTTTCCATAGATGAAGAGGAAACCGAGAACCAGCTGATCAGGTTTTCAGAGTCCCCCCAGAGTCCAGTGATCAGACGCAACAATCCCAAAACTCAGGAAGTGTCAAAGGCCATATTTGAGTGGGCGTGGCCCCGGCACACCCACAGAAGTCACAGAAAGTGTTTTAGAAGTGAGCAGTTAGTATTGGGATTGAGATCTCAGTGTTAATGTAACTTCCCTATAGATTGAGAGAGATTTGTGTCACTGACTAAAACCACCAAAGCCAATCTTTGTTCATGAGGGTCTCCCCGCCCAATATTTCCAAGTGTTGAAGAAAGATTCTTGGACCCACCGCTGTGGCGCACGTCTGTAATCCCTGCGGCTCAGGAGGCTGAGGCAGGAGAATCGCAAGATCAAAGCCAGCCTCAGCAAAAGCGAGGCACTAGGCAACTCAGTGAGACCCTGTCTCTAAATAAAATACAAAATAGGGCTGGGGCTCAGTGGTCCCCTCATTGTTCTGGCCCAGGGTTCTGGCCTGGGGCTCAGTGGTCGACTGCCCCTGAGTTCAATCCCCAGTACCACAAAAAAAAAAAAAAAAAAAAAAAAAAAGGAAAAAAGAAAGACAAATATTGGCTTACCAGGTTTTCAAAGTAGGTTTGCCCCAGAACAAACTCTAAGGCAACTATTTGTGTACAAGATCTCAGAATGCCCAAGTGAGAAACTGGGAAAAGTGACATGGGTAAAGAATAAAAGCCAATAAAAGATGTTTTAATATGGGAGTTACCCCTGGGGGCAACAGTATGGGAGTTACCCCTGGGGGCAACAGGGTACTGAATCTCATTGTGGACTCTGTAAGAAACTATGTGCAACACACTGAGAATCAGCCTACAAAGATTAGTACCTGAGGCACTGATGTAGTTAATAGAGTCCTTGCCTTGAGGGTAGCTCTGGGTTTATTAATTCCCCCAGGCCTCCAAGAAGTGCCCCTTTTACCTCTGAACAGAACAATAAGAAGAGAGATGGTACACTTTAGGTGTATATTTGTCAGTGATTGAAAATTGTTTATTTCCTCTACCAGACAACTCAAGAGGGAAGATGTGGGGCATCAGCAGTATCTACTATACTGGGTTTATCAAGTCTCTATTTCACTGTATTTTTCAGTATATTGCTTGTGATTATGTGCAATGAATTTGTGACTGGTTTTCCTTTGCTTTTTTTCTAACTAGAAATCAGAAGGTATACAGGTACCAAAGATAAACTATACCTCCCAAGCATTTACCAATCTCTGTGTCATAGTTCTCTTGAACAACCAAAGCATAGGGGACTTTCTGCCTTGAAAATCAGCTGAAAGGTCTATTTTTCCTTGGAAAGGAAAAATAATAAGGCTAAAACAAGCTTGAAATGTGGAAGAAAAATGTGCTACTATAGCAGCCTCACTCTGAGAGTGACCTAATTGACTTTGTGTTTTGGTTCATAGTTTTGAAAATTCCCTTCTTTCCACCACAAATTCAACTTGTCTTGTGTCACTATCTATTTCTTTATATAGCATTCCTTTCATTTTGTAGTTCTTCCTCATTTTACTTGTAATAAATCAACCTTGAAACATTTCTGACCTTTCCTAGTCCTATCTTTTTTACATCTTCTTAGTTAAGAATTCAAAGGATGGAAGGGAAGAAGGAAGGAAAAAGAAATAAAGGAATAAAAGGAAGAAGGAAGGACAATGTAGCTTACAGTTCTTCACCAAGCAGTTTCACCTCAACATGTAACATTTTGTTTTCCATCTCTCTTTGTATTCACCAAATCCACATTTATAAATTTAATCAGCATTTTTCCTGTTTGAATAGATAAGAAATGTAATGAACATTTGCACTTATATAATCCACAGAGCTTAATTTAAAAGCTGAGTCACATCCCCTTATTCTGCACTAAATTTATTCCTTCACTTACATGTTTTATCTTGCTGACTCTTGTCACCATCTACCTAAAGTCTGAATGAAAACTTGTAGTCAATTTGTACAATTTATTGCCACTTATTTTCTATGTCTAATCAGTCTTTAAGTCTTTACTTCCTGAATAAAATCTTTTCCCAAATCTACACAATAAATCTTAAGACGACATTTCTTTGACCCCTAAACTTATTTAATGTTTGGAAATTCCATTCTCTCTCAAAGGTTTTCTTAAAGGTTTGCTGGTATTGACAGTTAAGTCTCATATATATTCAAAAATGTGTAACTCTTAAGATCTGTTATTAGTTTCTCTTGTCTCCACCCCCAAATTTAGTGAGGTATAATTGACAAAAATTATATATATATTTACATTGTACGACATTATGTTTCAATATACATCATGCAACAATTATCACAAGCTAACTAAGATTCTTCTCACTTCATATAATAATAAATTATTAATTTTTTGTAATAGGAATGCTTAGCATTTACTCTCCACAAATTTTGAGTATATAATATAGTATTATTAACTATAGTCAGCATGGTCTATGTTAGATTTCCAGAACTGATCATCCTGCAAACTGTACCATTTGACCAATATATTTCCATTTCCCTCATTCTCAGTCCCCACCTACCATTTTACTCTCTATAAGTTTAATTGTTCAGATTCCATCTATAAGTAAGATTATGGAGTAATTATCTTTCATTGTCTGACTTATTCCACTTAACATAATATTTTCTAGGTTTACCCATGTTGGTGCAAATGAAAGAATTTCCTTTTCATTTCTTCAAGTTTGAAATATGTGTGTGATATGTGATATATATATGTATATATATGACATATATGATAAATATATAATCTCACATTTTCTTTATTCATCTATGGTCACTGAAAGGCAAGATTATTGGATCATATAATAGTTCTATTTTTAGTTTTTAATTTTTAAAAGAAACTCACGGTTGTTTACCAAAGTAGTTTTACCAGTTTAAAACATTGCAGCAAAACATGAAGTTTTCCTTTTAATTACTTCCCTGACAACAGTAGTTAACATTCATATTTTTTTATAATAGGCCTTCTTACAGGTGTGAGGTGATATCTCATTGTGGTTTTGATTTTCATTTCCCTGATTATTACCATTGAGAAGTTTTAAAAATATATGTTGGCCATTTATTTGTATGTCATTGTTTCAGTAATGCTTTTCATATCTTTCATTCACTGTTTGGGTTATTATTTTTGCTGCTATTGATATAATTTATTAAATATGCATGTTTTACAAATACTTTCTCCCATTACATAGGCTATCTCTTCACTACATTGTTTCTTTTGCCATTTGGAAGATTTTTAGTTTGATGTAATCACATTTGTCTATTTTTGTATTTGTTGTCTGTGTTTTCAGATAGTGTGTAGTTAGTATATAGAAACACAACTGATTTTGGTATGTTGATTTTGCATCCTGAGTTCATTTATTAGTTCTAACAGTTTCATAATATCATCTTTATAAACAATTTTACTTCTTTATATCCAATAGGAAACCCTTTATTTCTTTCTCTTGACTGATTTCTCTGGCTAGAACTTCCAGAATTATATTTAATAAAAGTGGCAAAAGTGATCTTCTTTGTCTTATTCTAGATATTAGTGAGAAAGCTTTCAACTTTTTGCCTTTCAGTGTAATGTTAGCTGGTTGCTTATTACAAATGGCCTTTATTATGTTGAGGTTTATTTCTCCTGTATCTAATTTGTTTAGCATTTTTAAAATGAAGAGATGTTGAATCTTATTGAATGCCTTTTCTCTATCTATTGAGATGATCAAGTGATTTTGTCTTTCATTTAATGTGCACTGTCAATTATCTCAATTTGCATATAATGAACTATTTTCACATCTCTGGGATGAATCCCACTAAATCAAGGTTAATAATTTTTTAATACAGTGATGGATTTTGTTTGCTAGTATATTGTTCCTCAACATCTATATTTTGCATCTATATTTATCGAAGATATTGGCCTGTATTTTTTTTCTTTGTTATTACCTTATCTGTTTCTAGTATTAGAGTAGTGCTGGTCTAATATAAAGTCTTTAGAAAAATGTTTTCCTATTTTTATTTTTTAAAAATAATTTAAGGTGAATTGGTATTAGTTCTTTTTTGAGTGTTTGGTATGATTCAGCAGTGAAACCATCTGGTCCTGGACTTTCTTTTATGGGAGGATTTTAATTACTGATTCAATATTGTTACTTGTTATTCATCTGTTCAGATTTTTTATTTCTTCATGATTCAGTCTTATAAGGTATATTTATCTAGGAATTTATCTGTTTTTTCCTAGTTATCAAATTTGTTGGCATATAATTGTTCATAATAATTTCTAAAGATATTTTGTATTTCTGTGGTTTCATTTGTAATTTCTCTAATTTCACATCTGTTTTTTCAAAAAAAATGAGTATTCTCTCTTTCATTCTTGGTTAATCAAGATAAGAAAAGAACTGGCTCTTTGTTTTATCAACTTTTTTATACTTTTTTTTGTACTGAAATGTACTCCATTTCATTTATTACTACTACGATCTTTATTTATTTATTTATGTATGTATGTATGTATTTATTTATTTATTTATTTATTTATTTTTTTACTAATTTTGGGCTTGGTTTGCCATTTTTCTAAAATTTTCAGGACTTTGGAATCAGTAAGAAGTATTTTTTGACAAGATCACAAAGGCACAAAAGCAAAAATAGAGAAATAGAATTCTATCAAACTAAAAAGTTTCTGTACAAAGGAAATAATCAAGAGTGCAGAGACAACACAAAGAATGGAAGAAAGTATTTGCAAAATCTTTATCTGCTAAGGGGTTGATATACAGAATATATAAGGAACTACACAAAGTCAATAGCAAAATAATAAATAACACAATTTATAAATGGACAATAGATCTAGGTAGGCAATTCTCAAAAGAAAAAATGTGAATGGATAACAGGCCGATGAAAAAATTCTTATCACTAATCATCACTTAAAAGTAAATCAAAATTGTTTTTGGCTGTAACTTAAGAACAGACTGATCACCACTGAGAAGTCCAAAAGTTGAGAGTCTTTAGTAGCTGGCCAGCTTACTGTCTCACACAATGCCCCAAAAATGGCTATTGGGAGAACAGCCCCGACCAGAGGGTTGCAGGGGTTTTATACCATAAGTCAGTACATCAATCATAAGTGTCTGTTGCTATGATTCAAAACTACAAACTAGCATCATGAGGTCTAAGATCATAAGCAGAAGGGGAAGTGGGTCAAAATGACCTTAGTTGGGTGCAAATTAAAAAATGGTTAATAACATCTAGACAATCACTGTTGACATGGTACATTATCTAAGAAAAGTAGGAATCGAAAGGAACTGTTTTTCATAATACGAGAATTGCCATTTTGTGTTGCCTAACATGTCATGATAAGCAACTGTTGACGGGTACAGAGGCAGGGTATTCCCATGGGAGAAGCATTTCCTACATAAAATGGAGCCTCAGGGTAAAATGGAGTCTGTTTAGTCATTGCCCTTATAGCCTGGAATCAAATGTCAACCCATCACAAAAACCACAATATGATACTGACTCACTCTAGCAAGGATAGCTGTTATCAAAAAGACCCAGAATAACCAGATAGTGAGGATGTAGAGAAAAGGACACCCTCGCACATTGTTTGTGAGACTGTACATTAGTATAGCTATTAAGAAAATAGTAGGGAGTTTCCTCAAAAAGTTAAAAATAGAACTACTGTATCATCCAACAAACCCGCTATTGAATATATATCAAAGGAAAGAAAATAAGTACATCAAATAAACACAGATTCCCTTCATTGTAGCACTATTCACAATAGTAAAAAAATGGAAACAATGTCCATCAACTGATAAACCAAGAAAATATGGTACACATGAACAATGCGACATTATTCAGTCACAAAAGACAAATGCTGTTGTTCCTGACAACGTGGATGGAAATGGAGATCATATTTTAAGTGAAATAAGCCAGGGTGGGGGTATATCTCAGTGGTAGAATGCTTACATAGTTTATGCAAGGTCCTGGGTTGGATCCCCAGCTCCCTCTCCCTCACCCTGAAAAAAGAAAGAAACCAGACTCAGAAAGACAAGTACTTCATGATGTCATTCATATGAAAAATAAAAAATAAAATTGGTCTCATAGAACTCAAGAGCAGAATTGTGGTTTCCAGAACTTCGAGGTACTGATAAAAGTTGATTGATGGGTACTAAGTTATCATTAGATAGGGAAATGAAGTTCTCATGTGGTATTGCAAAGTAGGGTGATAATAGACATAACAGAAAGTGTACAATTTGAAAGTTATAAGTAATGGTTAATTTTAATTGTTGACTTGATTGGATTAAGAGATGTTGAGATTAAGGGGCTTCTGGGTGTGTCCATGAAGGCCTGTCTAGGAATGCTTGGAATGTGGGATAGTAAACTGAAGTGGAGACCCACCCTAAGTGTGGGCAGACTGCCCAATAGGATGGTGGGTTGGATGGAACAAAGTTGGAAGAACAAGGAAGCAGATGCAGATGCAAGCTCTATTTTTCTTGAATGGATTCTTAATTGCTGCTTTGATTGTTCAAGGATATCAAACTCTCACTTCTTCACTCTTCCAAAGCGGACTCTGCCAGTAATGCTCCAGGTAGCTTCTAGAAGCCTTGGTCTTGGACTAGGGTAGCACTGTTGATCTTTCTTGTTCCGTGGCTTCTGTGTCTTGGACTGCATAGCTGCTGGTTCTTCCAGCTCTCCACCTGCAGATGGCCATTGTGGACTATCCAGCTTCTGGTCATGTAAGCCAATC
Source organism: Glaucomys volans (assembly GCA_020662805.1). Taxonomy (NCBI): domain Eukaryota; kingdom Metazoa; phylum Chordata; class Mammalia; order Rodentia; family Sciuridae; genus Glaucomys; species Glaucomys volans. Next base: position 66,818 of record JAJEJO010005801.1, read on the forward strand.
TAAAAAATTCCCTTTTTTATAATCATACTTCCTGTTGATTCTGTTCCTCTAGGGAACCCTGACGAATACACTATAAAAAAATATATTAAATGTTTTCACCATGAAGAAATCATAGATGTTAGGTATGTTTAAACTTACTGAAACATTTTTAAATATTAAATATTAAAATGTTACCTGGTACCCCATTAGTATGTATAATTTTATATTTTTTTGTATCAGTTAAAATAAATTTTTTTAAAAATTCAAAAAAATATTTTGTAGAAGATATCTGGGCTTTTCTTTTAAATACTGATTCAATCTCCTGGTTTGTTATTGATTTGTTTAACTTTTCTATGTCTTCAAAGTTCAATCCAGGAAGGTTCTATGTGTTAAAGAGTTTATTAATTCTGTCTAGAGTATGGAGGAGCATACCAGTGCACTGAGTCCACATGAGCCCTTCTGGCACTGTGGGGGGGCTTCATATCAATCTGTGGGTGCTTTCCTGGGGCTGGAGTGGTCATGGGATCACCTGTGAGGTTGGACCTGGTCCTGAATCTGAAGGAAACATTCAGATTCTCATGTCTACTAGGATGGCTCTGGCACCTGTGTCGAGAGGGGTGAGTATAGAGCCTGGGTCTACAGAGGTGGGCCTGGAGTACAGTCCATGGAGAATGGCTTTATATTGTGGTTGGCCTAAAAGTTAGGACTGTGACTTTGGCCTGATATTGGGGCAGGCATTTAATCTGTTTGCAGTGACCTAGCCTGGAGTCTGGGGCTTCATGGGCCAAGATGGTGCTGGGGTATGCCTGAGGCTGCCCATGGAGGTCAGCTGGAAATTTGGGGCTGTTTTTGCACCAGTAAGGGTAGGCCTACTACTCCTGGAGGTAAGGTCCAAGTGAAAGTTTGATGCTCACTTCACTCTCTTTTCTCCACAAAGAGGAAATCTCTGTTCTGTGTTTCCCAGACTTGGGGATCAGGTGAATGGATATGAAACTGTCCTTTCCACTCTCTTCAATGCTTCTTTTCTTATTTCTCTGCTCTGACCCCAGTGTTGAAATTCCTCTCCTGAATTCCTTAGCTGTTGTGAGGGTGTTCTCCTGTTTGGATAGTGGTTGAAATCAATGTTTCTTCAAGGGATTGAGAACTAGAAACTTCTATTCCATTGTCTTTGTCTGTTGTATGCTTTTGCAACTGAATGCTACCCTCTGGGTAATGTACACTAAACAGAAATTTATAGGATCACAATTCTCTAGACTGGGAAGTCCAACATCAACTTACTGGCATCAGATGAGAGCCTTCTTCTGCACTGTAACATGTCAGAAGAAGGCATTACACGGTGGAAGGGCAAAGAGAGGGTGAGAGTGAGACAGAGGGGGCTGAACTTGTCCTCTCTTGAGGAACCCACTCCTGTAATAATGAACCCACCCGTGTGATAATGGCATCAATCCATTCGTGAGGGCAGAACTCTTAATGCCTAATCACCTCGTAAAAGTCCCTCTTAAAAGTATTACAATGGCAATTAAATTTAAATAGGAATTTGGGAAGGGGGAAATATGCAAACTACAGTATCCATGTTACTAATATCACCTCACCACTTTTTTAAAATCTTCAATTATTTCTGACATTAACACTAAATTATGCCAGCAGTATCTTATTACGTAAGTCTCTAAGAACCACTACTTCTTCCTTAAAAAATGTCACTAATTCTGATGTTCATGTTATTTGCATTAAAGCAGTGGAAACCCAAAATAAAAATAATAAGGATGTTAATACATGATTTCCAGGTCACTGGGAGTATCATAATTGCCAGTTCTACCTCCTATGCTCCTGTTGTAGTCCATTATTATGTTTGCATGTTTGGTGATTTTTGTATAAAAATCTTCCGGGTTATTATTACTCTTCAAGATATTCCCTGGTCATTCATTTAATTAGACTCTTTGCAGACTTGTGATAGTTTATTTCTCAGACAAGTCCAGATATAGCTAAATTGTAAGACAAGCAGAACTGAGGTGTAATGTTAACTTGTTACATTAATTCTCCAGTAAATATTTGGAATTTTTCTAAGTATATTGTAACTGCATCTTCGAATGATAGGGATGTGAAAAGTCTTTACCTGGGTCATTGTGACATTTCTTTTTAGGGGCAGACTGTCAGATGCAGGGATGAGTTGTGTATGTAACTCCTGTTCTCAATTAACCAGGGCTGTAGAAGAAAATCAACGCCCTGCTATTATCTACCATACCTCCCACAATTGGTAATGACAGATTATTACTAGAGGTGAGAGTCTTAATTTACATCACCTATTGCTCTAACATTCAACAGTGAGACCTGTACTTAACTTCCGGGATCCTACTTGGAGTAGCTACATGTGTAGAAGATGTTATACACGTTGTGCATCTTGTGTGTATGGTATGATTTAGAAGCTTAGGGTAATGCATCAGTTATTCTTTTTAAATAGTTTTATGTGCCATAAATGCTAGAATTTCCTAAGAGATCAGATATGTTGTTTTCCAAAGCCTCAATTATTGAATTCTTCTCACCATTATACTTGCCACCTGGTGCAGGGGTGAGATCATGGTCACTAGTAATTATTTTGTGGATTTACTCTTAATTTGTTAAAGTTAGTTCTTGGTCATATCACCAAACTATGTACCTTTATTTTGGGAATAGTGTTTTAGTTTTGACGCTGACAATCTTCTGGCAATCTCCCACAAGGCATCACAGCCTGCATGGTCCTTGTGGATCTGTGTCATTGCCTCTGTCACCTGCTCTTTTGCTCAGACTGCTGAATTGGGGTCAGAGGGTTAGATAGTTGGCACCTGCATGCCGTATGAACAAGAAGAAGATCCATTGTTTCTCTATGTGTCCTTAGGAGATAGACCAGAGGAAAGTTTAATTAATAGATACCTAGTGGTTTCCCAATCAATCAATACTTTTTTCCAGTTAATACTTACTTATTTTGTTGGTTTTGTTAGTCCTGATACAAAGTTACACTTTGACTTTGTATATTTCTAGGATGAACTCTTTTTTTTCAGGAATTTACTAAATGTTCCATGTAAATAGACTTCTAATTAGTTTATTTAACTAATGTTGAATAGTGTTCACTATATGATGAATCATTCTAGGGAAACAAATTTTAAGTTAAATTTAAATATCTAATGTGGGGTTGGGAGTTTAGTTCAGTGTAGAACATTTACCTAGCATTTGGGAAGTCCTGGGTTCAATCCCCAGCATGTCAAAAAACCAAAAAACAAAAAACAAACAAAACAAAACAAAACAAAAACAAACTCAAAACAAACAAACAAAAACCCTAATATGCCAAGATCTCTTATTTGTATTTCTTTCCACTGTCACTCCTCAAAGTCAAACACTAATTCCTAGAGCATGGTGATAAAACTCCAGGCTAAACAGATTTGAGTTCAAATCCCAGTTCAACAGTCTACTAATTATGTGGGCCTTGGCAGTTACTCACCATTCTCTCTTACTGTAAGTTGACTCATGTTAAAAACAAAATAAGAACAATGCATGAATACATGTAGGATGATAGTGGGGTTGGCAGAGCTGATGCATATAAGGACTAAGAACAGAAGCTAGCACATCATATGCTCCATTGGTAATTTGCCTGGATGACTGCAGAATTGTCTCGGTTGGTCTCCTAAACTTTACATGAAGCTTTTCCAGTCAAATCTCCACATTGCTCTCAGAGTAATCTAATCTTTCTGTTAATTAGGATAGTGCCACTCCTCTGCTTAAAACCTTCAATTGATCTTCATAGTTTTATTGTAATGTGTAGACTCCAGCTGGAAAGATAGGCCCTTTGTAATCTCATTGGATTTGTCCCCCATCATTCTATCCCTATCTTCCACTGCTATTAGCAAACGCTTAAAGGTCTCCAAAAAGCAAGCATACTCTTGTTTCTCCTTAACATTACAGATATGAACTCGTATTCATACAACTTTGTCCTGATTTTCTTCTGTTTAATTTCTGCTCATTCTTCAAAATCCATTGGAAGTATCACAGCTAAAAAGAAATCCTCCAGTTCTTCAAATATGATTGAAAGGACCCCATTCTCTGCCTTGTTTAGGCCATTTTAAAACAGTTTCATCCTAAAACATGTCATGTGACTCTGCTATTTTCCTTTTCCTATGTGTGGACCCTTTCCAATGTAAATATCTAGCACAAGGAACACATTAAAATATATCACTAATGTTCATGAGCTGTCTTAGAAATAGCAAATACTTAATGTTTGTTGAATATATGTATGATAGATGAAATTAATGAGTGCATGAATAAGCAAGCTGTGACTGGGTAGAGAGGAGAGTGACATGCAAAGAAAAGTCAAAGATTTTTTTTCTGTCCCATATTGGAGTTTCACTTTACACATGTAGGAGAGTAATGTGGATCTGGAAGGTGTCAGGGCTTTTCTAGATTTTAGGAAGAATATGGAAGGAGGAGTTTGGAGTTCTCAGCTGTTACTGGGGTAGATTTAATATGTAGGTTGAGTCATGGAAAATATATAATGATCTGAAAAGGCCCCTTCCTAGGTTGTGGAAAAGAACTGGATAACTTATTTGTTCTCAAGAAACTCTGTACGACAAATCTCAAATATCCAATATGTTGGCATTTCAATGATTTTATTTCATTCCTTAAATTTCCTAGTGTCATAGATTCTCTCCCTTTTTTATCCCCATGACAAATAAGCAGCTGGATACCTAATAACATTTTTATATGAAAACAGCCAGGTTGCATAATATAGTGGTAGTGAAGAAAAATCTGAACTGAATTTCTGTGTTAAGAGAATTTAAATTCACATTTATCTCAGGGTTATTTAGGTAATCAAATATTGTTTGCTTCTAACAAAATTTTCTCATAGTGTATAGTTTATTAGTAAAAATGCAAATGAGTGGTAGAGACTATATTATTCAGTAGGTGAAAGTCTTCATCTTATTAAATAAGTGTGGTTTTAAAGACTTTATTAGAACCCCCTGGTCATATTTGATCTAATAAACACATTATTTTTAAAAAACTTAAAAACACTCCAATAATAAAAAAATAATTTTCTACATAGTAGTATTATCCAAAATGGACTTAAACAACTTTATACCCTTACTATAAATGTAATATAGTATTTTACAGTCTTGGCTGCTGAAATTCAATTATTGAATTTTTAATAAAGCATAAAATGGAAAAATGGTTTAAGGCAAAAAAATATCAAAAGAATGCCATAAACATTTGGAAACATTAAATTGTAAACATTCAAAGCATATAAATAGGGTTTTAGAGGAAGTCAATTTGAATTCTTACATTGGTTTTACAATAAGGGTGTTTGGTGCTAATCTTAATAATTAAAAAGTTGAAATATTTGAAATTATGCTTATTTTAAATTGGAGTAACTATTATCACATTAAATTAAAATAAAGCATGATGAATTCATGAGGCAACATATAGACAATTTTCACTTTATATATATAAATTTATATATAAATTATTCTCCTAATGTTTCTAAAGTTCATTGCATCAGACTTTGGGAACACAATGATTAAAGTGGACATTGGGTTCCCTTACCAGCAACTGGAAGTCACTTCCATGGGAAGTAGAGTACTAAATATTGCCACACCTAGCACCATTTTCCTGGGAACGTACATTATGCATTTTGAGTGGAATTTCTTATTTTCTTGCAGCAGGACTGAGAATTACCGATTGTAAACTATAGATTTCTCATAGCTAAACTGGTCACATGACTTGCATTTTTTGCCCTTGTTCTGATAACGTGATGTTGAGGTACAATCACTATACAATGCAAGAACCTTAAAGTAGTGACTGTGTATGTTCAACATCCCAGCATGCTCCTCAGGAAACTGAAAGAACAAGACAGACATCATCACTGTCCTCATAGAACTTTCTGATGAGAAAAAAACAATTTACATATATGATACAAAAATAATTACCACTACAACAAATGTTAGAAAGGGAAAAGGACAAGATATTAGATTAGCAGGTAAGGAAAAACTTGTGTTGATTATTATTATAATTTAGACTGATTAAGAGAGATGTCCATGAAGAATTGGAACTTATAGGAAAAGTAGGAGCTATCTAGGCCAATAGATGGTAGGGGGTGTAACATCACTGAAGACCTTGGAATAGAAAGCTTGGTATATCAGTTGAATAGAAAGAGGACCAAAACTACTGAATTATAGCTAAGTAATAATGTGACATTTGGTAAGAATGGAAAGGGAATTAGGGAGCAGATGGTATAGGGTCTTTCTTAGATGCCTTATTAATGATCCTGGATACACTAAGGCAATAGAAAGTCAGTGGAGGGACTTAGCAGGGAATGTCTTGATTGAACTCATACTTGATTGCAGCAAATTCTGAATTGAATTGAATTGTTTGGATGAAAGCACCAGCCGAGTCTAAAGGCAGTTACTGTCAGTGGGGGGAGTGCCTACTGATTCCTTCATTCCCCCCAGGCGTCCTATACACCAGTGATTTCTGGCATCAATGACCCCAAGCAGTTATTGTTGCTAGCAGTTCATATGTGAGTACTGGCTATGGTATTTGTGTATGGTATTTGGGTATTGGTATTTGTGTATGGACAACTCCTTTCAGCTGCCCAATCTAACCATATATGTTAGTAGGGTGACTGACAATTTCAATTTTCCCAGGATTTCTAAGGATTTGAAGGATCTCTAAGGATATAAGACTTTAAGAGCTAAAATGGGGACAGTGGCAGATAAACCAGGTTGATCAGTCACCTTGTTAACATACAGAATCATTTTAATCAAAGCATCTTTGATAAAAGTCATTCAATCTATATTTGTAAAGTCCTGATGGTATGCAATATTATTTCTCATAACAATCCATTCTAACACTGCATTTCTTTAAATTTTGTTTTTTAATTATAAAATTAATAGAGTGCATACATTTTAGGAAACAGAGATAAGTAAAAGCCATTTGAAATCAACTCTTCCATTTTTTAAATGATTGATCAGTGCTAACTTTCAGAATTAAAAATTTTTTGAAATTGAAATTTCTCGCTCCATATGTATAATACATTGGTCTTGGTTGACATTTTTGAGTCACACAGAATAAATATCTCTGAAAACTTCCTTGAAGCATTTGACTACAGTTATGTTGTTCTTTAGTGGACTTCTGATCCTCCTCAGATCACCCTCTCCTAGAAACATCATCATACACAACATGGGATATAAGCTTTTTATCTTATAATGTAATGTACGTGTTTATATGCATGTGCATTAACATAATATGTATACACATACACTATATGTATGTAGATATATATTTAATTCAAAATAATTATTCTGCTTTAAAAAATGAAAAAGAAACTGTTTATTCTGAGACATATATGAGTGACCTATGGCTAGAAATACAGGTTCAACTTACCCTAAAGAGTGTTCTGCCAGAGGGGGAAAAAGATGATGAAGTAGAGAAAAGAAGCACAGCCCAGAAGTTTTTCAGCACCAGACTTAGTAAGCAAGGAGACTGCTCCTCAATAATGTCAGTAACGAAACCTCAATGACACATAATACTGAACTGTACAAAAAAATTCATAGAGCTATAGAAAATACTTGTGCATAAGAAGTAATACCTTAGAGATTTAGGATAAGTGTTTTAGTGAAAACAAACCCAAATTGGTCCACTGGGGTGAAACCATTCCATGGGTGCAGGCAGTCCTCCAGGAGCTCAGAACATGCTGGCAGGTGAGAAAAACATTCCCAGGCATTGAAAGCTGTTTCCTTGCAGCTCATGCAGCTGTGAACAGAGACAGAGGATTGGGAAGTCATAAAGGAAGTTACCAGCAGTCTGGGAAAAAATCCCCAGAGGGTGCCTGAACCAGAGAAACTGAAACAGGCACAATGAACATTTTACCTGGGCCATTTGGCCTCTATATTCCAAGGAAGAAAGAATTCATAATAGTTGGCACCCCATAAGAGCTATGGTGAAGATGCTGACTGGAGCCATACAAATCCATTTGCATTCTAAGACAGATACCTGGTGATTCACATTCATAGTAATGAAGGTGAAATCTGTGGAGGCTTAGTCCCTATAACCTAAAAGTTGATTTTTCTGTAATCCCCAGAGAGACAGAGATAGGGAGCTCCACATCAATAGGGGGAATGGACCAAATCTCAAATACTCACGAACTGTGTTCTGAAACTCACCAATATGCAAACCCCAACAACTGGAAATTCCAATCTAGAACGCCACATTACACCCACAACAGGATTACATGATCATCAGCATTCACCAGTCTACCCCACTCAAAACTGGGAGATTGAAATCTGAGAAACAAACAGAAAGTGGCCAAAAATACAAAACCAAAAATAAATATGAAGACTGAAAATTCATCCTTTTCCACATATTTGAACACCACAGTGAAAACAAGCCCTCTATCTCTCATTAATATATTTTTATTTTTTCATTTATTTTTCTTCCATATTCCTATTTTTTTACTTTTAAAATTTTAACGTTTTCCTCAATTTTTATCAAACGTCATTCCATTGTATGTTATGATTCTTCACTTTTTTTTCTTTATGGGTTATTTTGTGTGTATGTGAGTGTGGGTGTGTGAATGTATATGCTATCGCTGTGTGAATAGGTTTGAACACACACACACAAACACATATGTACACTCATGTAACTTTACATACACATTGTTATCTCTTAAATGTGTTTATTTTTTAACCTAGATGAGACTTGTGTGGAGTACAATTATACACAAGGGTTTGAGTAGTTTTCATCTTATATTTGCTGGTTCATTCATACTTAGTTTCTGGTCCCTCCTATCTCCCCTTTTTAACTCTCTTTCTCCAGTAAAAGCCAAAATTTCCTGTTTCCTCCACCTCTCTTTTTTTCATGACTTTCAGTTAAGTTATTATTTCTTCTTCTTACAGCTAACATTAACCGCCTATCTCCTGCTCTCCTCTGATCACTTTTTTAAACACTTACAAGTTTCTTTTGCTTTCCCACCCTATTTTATATTGCTTAAGAAACTGTGATCCTGCTAAATAATAGAAATTATATAGATCATGTAATTCCTATCCCATTCAAGTTTTTGTGATTATTAATATAGTGGACAATATATTAGTCACCTACCATTGAATGCCTGATATAGTTCATGGATTTTTATTGTTGATACTAAATGCTGACCCTCCATTCCTATATGAAAATAGTTTTATGGTTGACAAAGTAGACACCAGACATTTATCTTAAGGCTATGGATCTACTGCTGACATTAGTGCCTTTCCTGGTTCCTGCCTCTCTCTAGAGGGGCTAGCTAGAAAGTGATTGGAACATTTCAAGATCACAAAATAGACATCCTGCTCCTGAGAGATATTCACACTTCAAACAAGCAACAGTGAATCTTACCTCACACATACTAGCTCCAACTGAGCCTTAACATTACTCCAACTCAAAAGAATTAAGGAGAAAAAAAAACAATCCTCAAATCAACAATTGGGACCCAAGGAGTAACAATCAGATAGGGACTTCAGGTCCTATCCCTTGTCAACTACTCTTATATCAAAAATAGAAAGAAGTCCCAGAACAAATAAGATAATTACACACAAAAGGACATGCATAAAGGAAGGAGAGTTCATCTCAATTCATGAATAAGTGTAAGATCTCTGAAAACATGAGGAAACAGGCAAACAAATCTGTCCCCAAAATTCACAACAGAGAGCCCGCTGATCTTGAAGTAGCTGAAATCCCAGAGAAAGATTTTAAAAATTCATTTATTCTTATAGGCAAAGACACCCACACGTTGGAGGTTTAATGAATTAAAAGAAGATCTAAGAAAGGAATTAGAACAAATATAGGAAATGTAGTACCATTTTGATAAAGAAATAGAAACATTGAAAAGAAACAGAAATGAAAAACACAAGCAATCAAATTAAAAATTCACATGAAAGCATCACTAACATATCATATCATGTAGGAAATAGAACTTCAGCCCATGAAGGCAGAACTTAAATCCTTGAAGACAGGCTACATGAACTTGAGGATGAAGAATGCAATAAAGGGGAAAAAATGATGCAACATGATCAGAATGTGTCAGAATTCTGGCAGAGCATCAAGAGCTCAAACCTGAGAATCAATGAGAAAGAACAGAACATGAAATACAAGCGAAAGGCCATCTTACAGCATCCCCAGGAGAGAGCTTCCACCTGTGCCTGCCTGAGCCCCCAGCGTGGAGCTCAGGCCTGCCTGGGCTATCAAGCCCAGTGTCTCCATTACTAAGCACAGTTCTGTGCCCCCACCTCAAGTTGATCTAGTGCCCAGGCCCACACCCTGGCTTGGTGTCTAGCACCTGTGCTGCATCTGATCATCTATCAACACCAGGCTGCCTCTGCCCAGAAGCATTGATCATTCCCAACCTGGAGATACTGGGACAGCACCCTTCTTGGGTCACCACGTGATCAAGCATCTCTCAAACATCAGGCCATTGAAAAATAAGAGGGTTGAACTGTACTGTATATTTTTATCACTGAACATTTTTAAGTTAATTGTAATACTACAATTATTTCTAATATACCCACTATATTCCTACCTTTTTTTATTAATATGTTTATCACTCTATCTCCCTCTTATATATCAATTTCCTTGGAGAATCTCTTTTTTCTTACACTGACAACCTGTTTTTTTTTAATTCTACTTCCACTATTCATATGACATAGTATATCAATAGACTCACTTCTTATCTCATTAGTGTTTTGTCATATACCCCTCCTCATTCTCCCTATCCAACATTAGGAATTGCAGTCCTTATTGCAAACTTACTGGTTATGCTGTAGATAATAATTTGAACTCATCTCTGTTTATTAAGACAACATTGTTAATATCTTAATAGGGACTATTTAGATTAAGGACACATTGTTTATATGGTATGCTGCTAATACTGATCTCTCAATTCAAGGGGAGGTATTGAAAATAGGCAGGAACCCTATAAGTCTTTAAGGGGAAACTGCAATACCTAGGATTTGCACTACTGGAGGGGAATATACACTAGCAACATGAGAAAATATGGGAAGAAAATGTCCCAAACAAACCCAGATACTATACCAAAAGAACCCAATGACAACATTGCAGAAGCATTATCAGAAAGGGAATTGTACATAAATAAAATGATCCAAGAAGCGAACAATGAGTCAAGAGAGCAAATGCAGGCAAGGCTAAAAGAGTAACTGCAGGAAGCAAAAGATCATTTCAATAAAGACTTAGAGATTCTGAAAACAAACAAACAAACAAACAGAAATCCTTGAAATGAAGGTTACAATAAACCAAATTAAAAACTCAATAGAAAGCTTAACCAACAGGCTAGATCACTTGGAAGACAGAACCTCAGACAATGAAGACAAAATATTTAATCTTGAAAACAAACTAAACCAGAGAAGATGGTAAATAATCATGAACAGAAACTTCAAGAGTTATGGGACATCATGAAAAGACCAAATTTAAGAGTTATTGGGATTGAGGAAGGCACAGAGATACAAACCAAAGGAAAGAATAATCTGTTCAATGAAATAATATCAGAAAATTTCCCAAATCTGATGAATGAAATGTAAAACCAAATTCAAGAAACTTACAGGACACCAAATGCACAAAATCACAACATATCCACACCCAGGCACATTATAATGAAAATACCTAACATACAAAACAAGGACAGAATTTTAAGGCTGCAAGAGAAACACATCAGATTACATATAGGGGGAAACCAATATGAATATCAGCAGATTTCTCAGCCCAGACTCTAAACGCAAGAAGGACCTGGACCAACATATTCCAAGCACTGAAAGAAAATGGATGCCAAACCAAGAATCTTATACCCAGCAAAACTTACCTTCAGATTTGAAGATGAAATAAAATCATTCCATGTAAAACACAAGCTAAAAGAATTCACAAAGAGAAAGCCTGCCCTACAGAAAATCCTCAGCAAAATATTTCAAGAGGAAGAAATGAGAAACAACAATGTAAGTCAGCAAAGGGAGGAATTACCCCAAAAGAACAGCCAATTAAAGGAAAAACCAAGCAAGATTAAAATCCAAAAATAAGTCAAAATGACTGGGAATACAAGTCATATCTCAATAATAACCCTAAATGTAAATGGCCTAAACTCATCAATCAAAAGACATAGACTGGCAGATTGGATTAAAAAGAGAGATCCAACAATATGGTGCCTTCAAGAGACGCATCTCATAGAAAAACATGCCTACAGACTAAAGAAGAAAGGTTGGGAAAAAACATACCATGTACATGGACTTAGTAAAAAAGCAGGAGTTTCCATCCTCATTTCAGATAAAGCAGACTTCAAGTCAAAGTTAGAAGGGATAAAGAAGGACATTTCATACTGCTTAAGGGAAGCATAAATCACCAAAACATAAGAATCATAAATTTTTATGCACCAAACAATGGCACATCCATGTACGTCAATCAGATCCTTCTCAATTCCACGAACCAAATAGATCAAAACACAATAATACTGGGGGACATTAACACTCCTCTCTCACCATTGGACAGATCTTCCAAGCAAAAATTGAACAAAGAAACCATAGAACTCAATAACAAAAATTGCTAATACAGACATAGCAGACATATATAGAATATTCCATCCATCGAAGAGCGAATACACTTTCTTCTCAGCAGCTCATGGATCCTTCTCTAAAATAGACTACATATTATGCCACAAAGCTACTCTTAGCAAATATAAAAACATAGAGATACTACCTTGTATTCTATCAGATCATAATGGAATGAAATTAGAAATCAACAATAAAGTTAACAACAGAAACTACTTCAAAACCTGCTAAAATGCTATTGAATGATGCATGGACAACAGAAGACATTAGGGGGGAAATAAAAAAAATTCTTAGAGGTCATCAAGAACAAAGATGCAACATATCAAAATCTCTGTGATACTATGAAAGGGGTGCTAAGAGGAAAATTCATTGCATGGAGTGCATTCAAAAAAAGAATGAAAAGTAAACAAATAAATGACCTCACATTACACTTCAAAGTCCTAGAAAAAGAGGAACAGATCATCACCAAAAGTAGTAGAAGATAGGAAATAATTAAAATCAGAGCAGAAACCAATAAAACTGAATCAAAAGAAACAATCCAAAAAATGGACAAAACAAAAAGTTGGTTCTTTGAAAAAATAAACAAAATTGATAAACCCTTAGCCACACTAATGAAGAGAAGGAGGGAAAAAATCCAAATTACTAAAATTCATGATGGAAATGGAAATATTACAACAGACACAATTGAAATACAAAACATAATTAGAAGCTAATTTGAAAACTTATACTCCAACAAATTAGAAAACCTGGAAGACATCAACAGGTTCCTAGAGACATATGAGCCACCCAAACTCAATCTGGAGGATGTATACAACTTAAATAGATCAATTTCAAGCAATGAAATAGAAGAAGTCATCAAAAGCCTACCAACAAAGAAAAGTCCAGGACCAGATGGATTCACAGCCAAGTTTTACAAGACCTTCAAAGAAGAGTTCATTACAATACTCCTCAAAGTATTTCATGAAATAGAGGAGGAGGGAACCCTTCCAAACTCATTCTATGAAGCTAATATCACCCTGATACCAAAACCAGAGAAGGACACATCGAAGAAAGAAAATTTCAGACCAATAACTCTAATGAACATAGATGCAAAAATTCTTAACAAAATTTTAGCAAATCACATCCAAAAGCATATTAAAAAGATAGTGCACCATGATCAAGTAGGTTTCATCCCGGGGATACAAGGTTGCTTTAACATCTGGAAATCAATAAATGTAATTCACCACATCAACAGACTTAAAGTTAAGAACCACATGATTATTTCAATAGATGCAGAGAAAGCATGTGATAAATTAGAGCACCCCTTCATGCTCAAAACACTAGAAAAAAATAGGGATAATAAGAATGTTCTTTAACATTGTAAAGGCTACCATGCTAGGCCCACAGCTAACATTGTTCTAAATGGAGAAAAATTGAAAGCATTCCCCCTGAGAACTGGAACAAGGTAGGGATGCCCTCTTTCTCCACTTCTGTTCAACATTGTCCTTGAAACTCTAGCTAGAGCAATTAGACAGACCAAAGAAATTAGAGGGATAAAAATAGGAAAAGAAGAGCTCAAACTATCCCTATTTGCTGAAGACATGATTCTCTATTTAGAAGACCCTAAAAATTCTACCAGAAAACTTCTGGAACTCATAAATGAATTCAGTAAAGTAGCAGGATACAAAATTAGTGCTCATAAATCTAATGCATTTTTATTTGTAAGTGATGCATTCTCTGAGAGAGAAATTAGGAAAACTATACCATTCACAATAACCTCAAGAAAAATAAAATACTCGAGAATCAATCTCACAAAAGAGGTGAAAGACCTCTACAATGAGAACTACAAAACACTAAAGAAAGAAATTAAAGAAAGTGTGAGAAGATGGATAGATCTTCCATGTTCTTGGATAGGCAGAATTAATATTGTCAAAATGGACATACTACCAAAAGCTCTATACAAATTCAATGCAATTCCAATTAAAATCCCAATGATGAACTTCATAGATATAGAGCAAGCAATCATGAAATTCATTTGGAGGAATAAGAGACCCAGAATAGCTAAAGGAATTCTTAGCCAGAAGAGCGATGCAGGGGGTATCACAATACTGGGACCTTCAAATATATTACAGAGCAATAGTAACAAAAACAGCATGATCTTGGCACCAAAATAGACAGGTACAGAATAGAGGACAAAGATACAAACCCACATAAATACAGGTATTTCATACTTGACAAAGGAGCCAAAAACTTACAATGGGGAAAAGATAGCCTCTTCAACAAATGGTGCTGGGAAAACTGGAAATCCATATGCAGCAAAATGAAACTAAACCCATATCTCTCACCCTGTACAAAACTCAACAAATTTCTGGATCAAGGACATAGGAATTAGACCAGAGACCCTGCACATAATAGAAAAGAAAATAGGTCCAAATCTCCATCATGTTGGCCTAGGACCAGATTTCCTTAACATGACTCCCAAAGTGCAAGAAATAAAAGCAGTAATCAATGATTGGGATAGAGTCAAACTAAAAAGCTTTTCTCAGCAAAGGAAGCAATCAGCAATGTGAAGAGAGAGCCTACAGAGTGGGAGAAAATCTTTGCCACACACTCTTCAGATAGAGCACTAATCTCCAGAATCTACAAAGTGCTCAAAAATCTTTACACCAGGAATACTAATAACCCAATCAATAAATGGGCCAAGGAAATGAGCAGACACTTTATAGAAGAAGATCTACAAGCAATCAACAGATATATGAAAAAATGTTCAACATCCCTAGTTATAAGAGAAATGCAAATCAAAACCACCTTAAGATTTCATCTTACCCCAATTAGAATGTCTTTTATTAAGAACACAGGCAACAACAGGTGTTGGTGAGGATGTGGGGAAAAGGGTACACTCATACATTGCTGGTGGAAGTGCAAGTTGGTGCAGCCACTCTGGAAAGCAGTGTGGAGATTCCTTAGAAAACTTGGAATGGATCCACCATTTGACCCTGCTATCCCACTCCTTGGCCTATACCCAAAGGACTTAAAACCAGATTGTTACAGTGATGCAGCCACATCAATGTTCATAGCTGCTCAATTCACAATAGCTAGATTATGGAACCAACCTAGATGCCCTTCAGTAGATGAATGGATAAAGAAACTGTGGTATATATACACAATGGAATATTACTCAGCCATAAAGAAGAATAAAATTATGGCATTTGTAGGCAAAT
>JAJEJO010005801.1:95027-163475 GCA_020662805.1 Glaucomys volans
TGTTAACTATGAACCAGTTGATTATTAACTCTCAAAGATACAGCAACCAAATACTGCATCTATACTATATGCCCCAGATATTATCTACTGATATAGGCATACTAACTCAAACCATTCCAGTCACTCCATGTTGCTCAATTGCTTCATTAACTGGGCTCCAGATATAGTCAAACCTGTATTAAGGTTAATTTTGTTAGTTTTCTTGCAATTTCATATAAATCATACAGTGTACCAGAGGAATCATTTAATGAAGTTCTTAGGCTAATTTAAGCAAAGAACATAGCTGAGAACATCCTAAAACTCTGAAAAGTTCATTGAAGTACTATTAGCTATCAATACTGTGGTGAAAAATTGGCATAGATCATCAATCTGTAAGACTTAATCATAGAATTCCTTTTTTTTGTAAAGTCTAAATAATAACAAAAATTTAAATATTATGATGATTCCTATAATTGCTTTTATTACTTTTGAATCTTGTATAAACTGAATTGTTCAAGTTTCTGTTTATTTAGCATGTTTAAAATAACTCAACACTTTGGCAGTTTTACGAATTTGGATCATATTCCTCTGCCATAAAAATGGCAAGAATACCTGACAATATTGTTTTATCACTGGATACCAGTATTAGGTGAAGAAAATATAATTTAAATGGTTATCATTGGAAAATTGAATTCAGTATTAACAATGCCAAGTTATAAAAGTTTGGTTTCAGCACGCCTTTTCAAGATTTGAATTCCAAATATTGAATGGGCTTGTCCATGCAGAGCGTCTGCTCAGCATCTTGTGCGTCTTGTGGCTAACTCACCATGGAGAGGGCCATGCTGATCCAAACCAAAAAAATCACACATATAGAATATCGAGTTTCTCCTGTGTTGATACCAATAATTAATAGACTCTTCTCTTTTGATCCTTGGGTTTTGCTTATAATAATAATACAATGACAATTCAGGTATGCTTTATGTTGATTCATTAGCTGTTGACATTTTGTCATGCTAGCTTTATACCTAAGAATATTCCCCCCTGTATGTCTCCTTCCATATTTTTTCCTCTTACTCTTCCTTCCTTTCTTCCCTCTCTCTCTCTCTTCCTGTCATTCCTTCCTGCCTTCTTACTTGCCTGGCCTTTCCTTATTTCTCCCTTCCTTCTTCTTCCCCTCTTTCATTCTTTACTGCTTTTCCTTTTATCTTGTTTTTAAAATCATTTGAGAACTAGATTTAGAAATCAGCAGACTCATTACCTAACATACTTCAACATGTATTTCATTCGAGAATGGGTTACTAAACAGTTCAATTATCACAGTAAGGAAATTTAGGAATTGTTCTTCAGAGTTCCATTAATGTATCTCCCTATCTCCATACAATACATTTATACATGTCTCTTTAGTCTCCTTGAATCTAGAACAATGTACCAGCCTTTCTGCTTCTTTCATGGCATTGCCAGTTTAAAAGAGTTCAGGCCAGTTGTTTTGCAGAATACCCCTCAATTTTTATGTGTCTGATTGTTTCTGTATCTATTATTAGATTTTAAGAAGGTAATATAATCTCTTTTGTCATATATGGAATACAATTTCTGCAGTCTTCCCAATGCACTTCAAGTACTGGAAAGTGGAAGATTTCTAAAATTTTAAGTATCTGATGATATGCTAATTCCATTTTTATCATTGAGTTTGAGGAAAATTCCACATTTTTAATTTCTTCCAAAAATACTTAACTCATTCTCTATCACTATTTTTGTTTGAGAGATGATCCCAAGTATTAAAAAGTTCTGGTTCTCTTGCTCACAAGACTTTAGATACAGAAATATGAAATATTTTTTATATAAATTATAAATCAATTCAGAAACAGTAATTAATTATATCACTAAAAGAGCATTTATAAATGTATGCTAAATGCTGGATCCAGAAAAAGTGTTTATTTCCTTACAGTAGTTTGTAATAGGAGAAGACATGATATAAATTAGTCAAGGAAATATATGCATAGCTATATGAGCAAAGTACTTGTAGTGGTCAGATTTTGCTATAGACAGTACCTAAGATAATCAATTTATAATGAGGAAACTCTGTTTTGGCTCATAGTTTCGGAGGTCGCTGTCCAA
Organism: Glaucomys volans; assembly: GCA_020662805.1. Taxonomy (NCBI): domain Eukaryota; kingdom Metazoa; phylum Chordata; class Mammalia; order Rodentia; family Sciuridae; genus Glaucomys; species Glaucomys volans. The sequence continues at coordinate 97,122 of JAJEJO010005801.1, forward strand.
GATCAGTTATTCTGTAGCTTTTTGGCCTATAGTAAAGCAGCACATCAAGGCAAGAGCAGGTGGGGGGGGCGCAAAAATGTTTAGTTCATGGTAGGAAAAATAAAAAAGAAAAGAGAGAGAGAGGAGGAATTGAGGTCTCCCAATCCTTTTGGGGGACACACCCCAAATGATATAGAGACCTCCCGGTGGGCCCTATCTTTTAGAGGTTACACCACCTCCTAATAGAGTCACTGTGGATACCAAGACTTTTACAAAATGGGCCTTTGGGGACACTCAAGAAATCAACTATAGCAATATTAACAAAAGACAGTACTGATAACTCCTTTGGCCACATGGAGATGGGGTGGGAGCTGTAGCATCAGGACGAGCTTTGCATTTGACATAGTAGTTGAGGCAAGGAAGCAGTGCAGTCTGGTTGTAACAGGCTCAAGTTCTGAATTACTCAAGATTGTGTTTGAATTTAACTGTGTTGTATTTGCTAAAATACAATAACTTTTTGACCCATACTTTTTAACTATAAATTGGGAATAAAAATGCCTATCCTGTAGCACCATGAAAATTGAATAAGACCATGAACATATGTAACATAAAGTGAGTATTTAATAAATGGTTACTCTTATTAGATCTATGGTAGTTCCCTTCATAGGGAAGGAGTCACAGAATAATGCAAAAGTGTGGAATGTAGAATGTGCTAAAACAAGACATTTTCCATTTGTTCAGTAGGTCTGTCACGTGATTCATATTGCAGTTTTGCCTGAAATCTTGTAGAACTATGTTCTCCAACCAAAGCAGAGAAGTTAAACTATTGGAAACTCTTGGAAAGATGATGTGCCATGGTAAGTTCTGTGTTTTAGTAAAATCAGTATGAGGCAGTGTGATATATTCACTGGATCTTAACTAAGAGGCCATAGCTAACTTGAGCGCTATATGTGCACACATAAAAACAGATTTATAGACTTTTGAGTCATCTAATCCCCACCATCTTGGGGCAAGAAATCTATGGTTCTACACACTTCAAGAAGAAAATATTAGACCTTCTATTTGTTTATTTTTACTTTACCTGTTAAGTTTTTTTTTGTAATTTAAAAATATACATTATGTATTACACATTATAAGAGATGTTAAAACAGGAACAATCCTTAGGCAGAAATCAATGAATATACATAAATATGTGTGTGTGTGTGTGTGTGTGTCTGTGTGTGTGTTGTGAGTACACATACAAATTTTTTTACTTAGAGTTGGGTGACCCAAAATATTTTAAACTTTCACTCCAGAGGACCTTGGACCACAGTCTGAGCACTTCCTACATGAAAGCAATAAAACCAGTTAGCACAGTTTTTCAGTGGTCTTGATAAGTTTTAACAAGGATATGACCTCAAATACTACCACTGGAATAGAAAAAAAGGGCTAGATTTGAAATTTTATGAAGTGAACTAATAATGAGAAATTTACTTGCTATCATGACATTCTATATATCTTTGTCAAGGATTTGAAGAATTGTAGTAAGAGATCAGCTGAGAGATGGATGACAGTATGTCCCACACCTGACGAGAGCAGTACAGGGAATGGAGATTTAGTGAAAAGACAAATTTAAGTTTGTTGACCCAAGATTGCCTAATTGGATTATGGAATTCACTTGGCAAATAAGAAGTTAAAGAAAAACAACGTGTACTTAGTTTTCCATTCAGATGCAGTTCTTTGAGGAAGAGTTGATTAGAGTAAAATTTTCTACCTCATTACATGAATTGAGTGGTGATAACTCAATTACAATGATTAAAGTATCAATTAGCCATATAACTGTAGGGAGAATGAAGTTGCATGCTTTATTGATATAGAGTCAACAGACTCAGAGTAATTTGGGAGAATGCTTTCACATACTGTATCTGAAAGAAAGAAAGTTTGTGGAATCACAAACTGTTCAGCTCAGAAAGGAAATACAGTCTTTCAAGAAAACATTATATATGAATATGAGGTTTTTTTTTATAAAATGACAGTAATATTTTAAAATTATGATTTAATTTCTCAGACTCCTTAGTCAAAGATGCAGGGTTGATTATTTCCACTTAGAGAATTGAGGGAGCATGAACAATTTTTAAATAATGTGTTTCTTTTCTCTACGTATTTGTTTATCCAATGAAATCAGAGCAAAATAGGCTTAGGAAGTGACATTGTATATAAAAGAGAAATATTTTCTAGAAAATCCCTATTCTTTCAGTTATTGATTTTTTATTTGGTCTTCTAATTAATTGTTCATTTATGTAATATTTGTCAGATATCTGCTGCAGTGGTTGAGCTGTGAATAGGGTCAACAAGACAGAAAAGAATCTTGACCTGATGAAATTTAAATCCTAATGGAAGAGACAGACTATAAGTTAGAACATAAATATGATTAATTACAAATTGCCATAGTAAAAGTAAATGCTATGAAGTTCATAAGCAATTGATATGACTGGGAGTACCTTGAAGGAGGTTTGCTGTGTAGCTCCATTAGACAGAATAGATAGGACAGAGCAGAACTCTGAAAGTAAAGGATATTTGATACTCAAAAGGGCAGCAGTCATACCTCTCTCCTCAAATTTCTACTTTTCATAGAAACTGAAAACATGTCTACTCTATCATAATTTTCCTTCTGAGCAAAATAAAATCAAACTAAAATGCAGTCAACCCAGGATAAATTTTCTCATCATAGAACTTCACCTATTCTATAAATCTCCTCTAGTTACTTCTTTCTGCCTCTTTCCAGATGTATTCTCCAGTTATTGTCATATCCTTTTCGGGGAGCTCAACTTAGTGTTTCCTACTACCTCCCTATCTTTATCTTTCCCACAGTTCTTCCCAGCTTGGCAAAAGACCTACAGGGGAATGTCTCAATTAACTAACTAAAGAGCTTCCTAAGACATTAGAGTGAAGAAAAGGATATAAGACATATCATATAAAATTTTTGCTATGTTACAATTTACCTCATCAAAAAGGTCTATAACATATACTTTGTCACCCTGTATCCCTATCCATTCAAATCTCAATCTTTTGATGCTTCACTCCTTCCACTGGGTTGAGTGTCACACATTTGCATTGCTCTTGCTTTTGTTCTTGTTATTATTTCTCATTCAAGCTGCCTATGTACACCAAAGGGTTTCCTATGCAATTAGAAAGGCGAATTGATGTTTTCAGTGATTTTCTTCTGAAGTCTAATATGCGAACAACAGGTTGTCTTTACCATAATGGAAATAAGCACAGGTGTTGCTGCTACATCCCAAAGTCCTTGGTTAGGCCTGTTAAGAGCATCTGTCCCCACATCTGGGTTATGATGTGTAACAGGAGATTGGTGCTGAATGGCCAGAAAGATGCTGTTGAAAACCAACTCCTATGAACAGGAGGTAAATTAGGAGACATAGTCCATAAATTGTCATCAGGCTGGTTCTGAAGGTCTCTTGATAGAGAAAAAAAATGCTTTTATCCATGCCCACAAAGATCTATACATTTCAGGATTCTTTCTTTGTATATACTTTTTTCTTTATCTGCTTTCTTAGTCCCAAAATGACTATTTTGGCATCTCTAGCCTGAAATTCATTATTTGGCTCTATCCTTGAAGGCTGCCATAGCAATTTCTTTCTTCTTATCTTTATTTACTTTCACTAATTTATGTGAATTGAGAATACATGTGACCTCTGTATTCTCAGAAAAATTCTGAGTTCTCTCAACAATCTTTGTCTTTAACATTTTGTACTGGTTTGATTCTGTCAATTTGTCTCTCTAATTTGTGCTCCTGTAGAACCCTGTGGTCTACTACCAAAAATCCTTAAATATCAACACTATGTTGAATATTTCTCCCCATCTTCTGGCTCATTTTTATAAATTAGTGCCATAAACTTCCTGTCTAGTTCTGGATTCTTTATAGGGCTCCTGAGCATTTAATCATGGAAATGGAAGTCTATAACTTCAAATCTTCAAACTATTCTTCATGTAAAACCCAAAGAACCCCTCTTATTCTCTGTTGAGTCTCAGTATCTGAGAACTGTCACTGATGTATTTCAGTAGCATATTCTCTTTTTCAAGTTCTGGGACTTAATTTTTGGAAACTCCTCTAGTTACTTAGGGAAACTAAGGTCTCCAAGCACCAGTGAATCACATCTTAGCCTCCAAGTCCAGGAAAGGGCCCTAAAACTACTCAATTCTGCCTGCCACAGACCTTTTTCTTCTAAGAAAGATTCAAATGTTTCAATAAATTATGTGTCTGTAGATGTAGCTTAAATACTAATTTCCATCCTGAAACCTCATGAGGGAGTTTCTTAGAATTTTACAGTTTGGCAATCTCACACAATTCTGAGAGTCTATTTGTTATATACCCAGTTGCAGATCAGGAATTATTTCAGTCTCAGAGTAATTCTTACGACTTTTCTCTACCTCGTTGTGGTGCTATAAGGACAATCCAGTCACAGCTTGTACCTTCTCTTGTCTGCCAAACTCAACAACCTGACTGTAACATTGAAAGGGACAGCTTGGATCAACAGTGGTGAAGCTGGAAAATCACCCTATATCTAAAATTCTATGAGTCTCTGAAATGTTATTCTCATAAAATTAAAGTCATTTTTTTCTGTCAATGTTAAATATTGTTTTTCTCTTAACACTAAGAACAATCACAGCATGTTGTAGCATTAAAAAATGTCAATGCTAAAAATCTGAATAGAAATGCTGTATTTGGGAAGGAGTCTGAGGGTTTTTGAAGTGGGGCATTATATTGTATGTTTTGTAGCATCTCTAAATACTTCTTCTGCAAAGTTTTGTTTTTTATAAAAGCTGACAAAATTTGAACTTTCTTCTTTGCTCATCTTCTTGTTTCCTTCCAAATAAAAACCCTAAAATCACTGGTCCTTTCCTTCACAACTTCCTTATAGTAGCCAAGCTCTTACAATATTGATTCTTTTAACCTACCTACCTCCTTATTTACCACTAGGCATCTTTTTTCCGTATCTCCATGCACTTTCTTACTCTCATCAATTTTCCTGACTTCTGATTTTCCTTATCTCCTTCCCAGGCCTGGTCTGCCCTCTTTAGCCCAATGATGGCCTCCTGAATGAAGTGTGCTCAAAGGACCAAAGGAAACAATACCTCAGCATGAAGGCAAATGCCTGTGTATCATTAGAATCTGATTGTATTTTACTTTATTATGTTAGTAGAAATTTCATTACTCCAAAATAATTTTATAAGCATTTTTAAAAAATGGTACTAAGTTAGGCTTAAGTCACTAATGAAAAGTCTTGGCATTGAGTCCTCAATAGAGTTTCTAATTCCCTTCTTAACATATGTGAAGCAGATCAAATTAAACACTCTTGACATTTAAACTCTTAAAACACAACAAGAAGCCAATTTATACTTCACTCAGAATAAGGAAAGGAAAAACAGCTGTCGCCTGCCTTCCCTCCCTTCAGCCACTGCAGAAGGGTCTTATGGATGAGATGTTTCTCAAGAACATGTCAAAGTAAGCTGAGAGGTTCACTGGGTACAAAAGATGGCAGAGGTTGGCAGTGAGGTTGTCACAATTTTATCTCTGATACTTGGCTGGAGGCTGGATCAGGGGATTATTAATGATTATTCTTATAGAACAGCAAGTTCAAATCTTAGCAAGTGTCCAATATGAACAGAATTCCATCTCTGTATCATTACTAATTGCTTTCAGAACACTGAGGCTTTATGATCTTATGTTCCTTTTCCTAATGTTAGAGATTGAAAACCAGTCTTGTATCAGTCAATAATTATATAGTTTGACCCTCTGCTTCCTGAATATTTTCCTAATCAAGATTGTCTCAATACTCCTCCCATTACACCTGTACTAATATAGGAACCTTACTGCCCTTCCCTATTTTGTTTAGTTAGTACAGGTCCATTGGATGCATTTTGACATGAGGGAGTCCACTATATGAGCTTTCTGTGGTTGGTTGTTTCAATTTTTGTGATTTTATATTTATGTAAGAATATGTTCATAATTATGTCTTATAAAAATCAACACACTCAAAACATGTGATAAAAACTCAAAACATGTTAGTTACATAGAGAAAGATGGATATAATGAAGACAATTTACCATGACAAAAGATATTTCAACCCAAATTGAGGTATACCACAGGCAAGCATAATTTGTACTTTGAAAGCGTTGTTAGATTCGTTTCTACCAGGCACCATCATAGAACCTCAGAAAGGATGGGAATAAGATGGTCATATAAATAAAACATAAACATAAAGACACTGGAGTGGGCTGGGGTTGTGGCTCAGTGGTAGAGTGCATGCCTAGCATGTATGAGGCACTGGGTTTGATTCTCAGCCCTGCGTATAGATAAATAAATAAAGGTCCGTTGACAACTTGAAAATTTTTAAAAGGACACTGTAAATATAAGAAAAAAATAGAAACCAGGGGACAGTTAAATTCATAAACTCATAAAAGTACAGTCGGAAGGCTAAGGGAGTTTTGTGTTACTTCTTGACTGAAGTATGTGCCTTTCTCTTCCAAGGCTATTGCTATCTAGAATGGAACTAGCTAAATGTGCCAGAAACCAGAATTCAAGACTAGCGAAGCAGCTAGAAACTTACAGAGGAAAACCTAAGAACCTTAAGAAGCAAGGAGACCCAAATTATGAACATGAAGTGTCCGAATAGCTGACAGGTAGCCAAATAACTCATGTACAGGGGAAACCTTAGGAGGTATAATTGTAAAGCAGGCAGAGGCCAGAGATAAATACAGTCAGGCACTGCTTAGAGATGGAGATACATGTTGAGAAATGCATCCTTAGGTGATTTTGTCATTGTGTGGAAATCATAGAGCATATTTATACAAACCTAGATAGTCAAACCCACTACCACCTAGGTTGTATTGCTCTTAACTGGTAACACTAGCAGCAGATTTTGTATCCTTAGGGTCCACGATGAACCAAACAGCATGGGTTTAAATCAGGACAAGAGAAAAATGATGCAATCAAAGACACATATAAACAAGATGCATAACGGTGTTGCTGGCATAACAGGGCATACTATTTTACAATGAATTTTTAAAAGAAGTAAGTATACTCTAAAATAATGAAAATACTATAGTAAATATGTGCACGAGTTACATAGTTGTGTATTATCCTTATCCTGCATTTTGTACTATACATAATTGCATTTACTATGCAACATGACTGCAGTAGGTTTGTTTAGTCACCACAGACTTTTGAATAATGCTTTGCACCATGATAAGGATGGCTATGATGTCACTAAGCAACAGGAACTTTTCAACTCCATTTTACTGTTATGGGACTACTTTTGTATATGTACTTTGCCATTGACTGGATGTCATAATAAGGCACATGATTATATCCTCTGGAAACATAGGGAGTCTCAGAATCAGATCACTGAGTTTTAAATTTTTCTTAACTAACTACATTCCTCATCCATACTTAGCTCAGTCAGCAGAAAGACTGAAGAGTCAGAATACAGGACCCATAACCAGTAGAGCAACTGGAAACTGGAAGATTTCCTGGAAGCAAGGGAGCAACAAAAAAACATGAGCCTTATATCTGTCTAAATCTTCAGCTGACTAACAAATTCAACAGGCACCAGGTAATCCACAGAAATTCAGGAAAATAGATCACCAGTGGGAAGGAAAAAAATAAAGCAGGTGTTTGACCAGCTGTATACTGTTGGGCCTGGAGGATGGAGGGGAATGGCCAGCAGGAAGGTAGCAACATAGTGTGCAATTTGATTTTAGACAAATTAACTGCCTAAAACCATTAAAAAACAGGCTAGAATTCTGTCACTACAACTTATTTTCTGTAAGATATTGTTTTTTAATGAAAATTAGACATCCAGAAAAAAGCCAGATGCAAAAAATAACCAGGAAAATAAAGGCAGATAAACTAGATAAACTAACTCCAAGGGAATCCAGATATTGAATTTGAGAGAACTAGACTTCAAAGCATACAAATCTATTAAAAGATTCAAAAGGAACTATCTGCAAAATGTTAAATAAAAATACATCATTAATGAAAAAATAGAAAATCTTGACAGATAAATAAAAATCAATTTAGAAGTATTGGTTATAGAGCAGAAAAATAGAGCTAATGAAATAAATTCATTAGACCTGATTAATAGCAGATTACAGATGACAGAAGAGTCAGTGAATTTAATGATCATTCAGTAGAAGCTACTTGATTTCAAGACGTAGAAATCGAAACAAGGGGCTAGGATTGTGGCTCAGTGGTAGAGTGCTTGGTTAGTATGTGTGAGGCACTGGGTTCAATCCTCAGCACCACATAAAAATAATCAAAATAGAGTTGTAAAAATATATATTAAAAAAGAAATAGAAACAAAAAGAAATAAAATTTTAAAGATCTATAGAAAAATATGAAATGGTACAACATACATGTAATGGGAATCACAAAGAGAGAGAATAGATAAAATAAGTAGGGAAATATTTGATGGAAAAAGGTCCAAGACATTCCAAATTTGATGGAAATTTATAAATCTAAAAGTCTTGAAGGATCACATGCAAGCTGAGCACACAAATGCCGCGTGCATGTGCGCACACACACACACACACACACTCACAAAAACAGTTATCCCAAGACACATCACCATCAAATAACTGAAGGCTAAGAAAAAAAGAAAAATTTGAAAACAACCACATGAGAATAACATATTACATCTGTTTCAGTCAGCTGCTGCAACTTCACGATCTAACAAGAACAGTTTTAGAGGAGGAAATATTTATTTCCTCTGAAAAGTGGGGCTCACAATTTCAGAGGTCTTAGTTCGTAGGCAGCTAGTTCCATTCCTCAGGACTCAAGGTGAGGCAGAACATCATGGCAGAAGAGTATAGTGGAGGAAAGTGACTCAGGACATAACCAAGAAGCATCAAGAAAGACTACTCTCCAGAGATAAAATATATTCCCCAAAGGTACACCCTCAATGATCCACCTCTTCCAGCCACACCTTACCTGCCTTCAGTTACCACTCAGTTAATACATGTCAGAGTATTAATTCACTGATTGGGTTAAGGCTCTCATAACTCAATCATTTCATCTTTAAACCTTCTTGTATTGTCTCACACATGGTCTTTTGGGGGATGCATCACATCCAAACTGTAACATCTTAGAGAAATATTATAAGATTAATGCCTGTCTTCCTACTAGATGATGGAAACATGAAGACATTAAAATAGTATATCTGAAATTCTAAAGGGATATAAAATAAATCAGTATCCTTTGTCCAGTGAAATTATCCTTCAAAATAAAGATGAAATAATATTTTCAGATTAAAAAATCATAATTGACTATACAATATCCATTATAAAATTACAAAACAAAAAGTGTCTAAAGAAAGTTTTTCAGATTTAAAGAGGAATAATACAAGATAGAAATGTGCATCCAGAGGAGTGACATAGTCACAGAAGGCCACATACTGGATGATTCACAAATGAGAATCTGTAGCTGTAAAACTTTACTAAGAAAACTTAGCTTGTAACAGTATGTACTGAGCCATAGAGAAGACATAGCCATTGTGACTAAAAACTCATCAATTGCCAGGATGGGATGAGAATCAATGGTAAAGGAATGTAAGAGAACTTTTGGTGATAAAAAGTTTGATTTGGTGATAGTTACCTTAATATGCACATGTGTCAAAAATCATTGAATTATGCAAATAAAATTGGAGATTTTAATTTTGTAAAAATTATGTAAAATATAGAGCTTACATAATAAAAACTCTTCCTAGGATGCTGACTAGAACTCCAAAAGCAGTAACTTGTAGACATAGATATTTAATTATTATATGAACTATCCTAGCAACATGTAGTTTGCATTATTTATTATTTATTCAATTTAAATATTAGCTCTTTAGCAATTTTTAATAGAGGTAATATATTTGGGAAACTTGTCTCGCAATATCAATTTAAACTTTAGCATAATATTTTGCTCTACATAATTATTATGTTAATTTCAGCTGACAAAATTGAGTCAATAGCTTTTAGTAGCAAGTAGTGAAAAGGAGGGGCATTGGTGCCAGACACACCTGGGTTTGAATCTCAACTCTCCTCTGCAGTTGTTGAATAACTTTAGATAAATTATTCAATTTCCTTAAACATAAGTTGCCTCATTTGTTAAATGAAGATATCATTACCCTATGTACATGTATGATTACACAAATGGTATGAATCTACATCGCGCACGACCACAGAAATGAAAAGTTGTACCCCATTTGTACGACGAATCAAAATGTAGTCTGTAAAAATAAAAAGAAGATATTATCTGTTCCAATTGGATGTTATAAGGAGAAGATTAAAAATGCATTTAAATTGCTTATTTCAGTGCAAAAAATGTTATGTATTTTATTATTTGTGGTACTAGAATATTTCAGACAAAATACTGGCTGGCATCAGAATAATAAATTTGTCTGGAAGTATTTTATTTTGGGTCCTCAAAAATAGCATTCTGCCCATTCAAAACTACAAAAAAATAAAAAAGGAATAAAAACAGCCTTTTACAATCTTTTCTAGCAAAGTGTCTTTCTAAAAAATGTACATTTGGTTTACATCATCTTTACATTTTCTCTTTTCTCCCTGGCGCATATTCAGATCCTCTCTCTATCAATTTCTTTGTTTCTCTTAGCTAGGGGTCTTTCCTCTTACTAGTTTGCATGTGTAAGTAAGCCTTTTTCTTTTCTTGGGTCTCTGATAATTTCCTGATATTTTCTTTTTTCCTGAAGTTCCTTTTGATATTTTTTCTTTTAGCCTCTCATTCTCTCTGGATTGCTGTAAGGTAATAAGGTAATATTTAATCTGTGACCTCCCCACCTTCCCATGCTCTTTACACTCCACTCCACAGGCTAAGGTAGCATTTGGTTGAGAGGGAGTGAAGAATAACTTCCATATAAGTGTTGGAGAGGAAAATGGCCTGGGAATCAGGACTTGCCAGGGGTTCAGAGGAAAGAGACTGAAGAAAAAGACTCTTGAGAAGAAACAAATGTCTTGGTGATCATGGGGGGAGGAAGCTAGGGAATTTTTGTAAGAAAACAGTGAAAGGAAAGCAGTATGAGTCCAAAGAAAGAAGGCTGAAGTAATAAACCTGCAGCCATGCAATGGTAGCAAAGACTCATCAATTTTTCATTCACCAGTGACCTGGAATTATTTACAAATGTAATGAATGATTAGAGGATTTTGAGGAAAGTGGCTTTACTTAAAACTGGAAAAGGGTAAGTTCTAAAGTTTTGTAGGAGAAGACTATACTAGTATTTCTCTGGTATTCAAGAGAATGAGAGAGCTAAATAAGTGCAAAGGAGAGGAGAGGAAAATGTGAATTCAGCTTACATTTTGAAGGATACTGATGAACAGAAAATGAAGTTTTAGAAAAAAATGGAGTGTGTAAGGGGTGTATTAGGGTTCTTTAGAACAGAATCAACATGGTACACACACACACACACACACACACATACACACATATATGTGATTTATTAGATTAACTTACACAGCCAGAAGCTGGATAGTACTATAGTGGCCATGTGTAGACTGGAGAACTGGAGAAACGGCTGCTCATCCCAAGAAGCTGGGACCTCAGAACAATAGGGAGAAACAATGTAGGTCCAGTCTGGGATCAAAGGCCTGAAAATTCCCTGGCTAATCAGAGGAGTTCCCTTTGGAAGAGTAAAGGAACTGGATGTCCTCAGCAATTGAAGCACCTGCTCAAGAACAATCATGATAACATCTGTTGCTGCTTCCTGATTCTTCTACCTTTTTGCTCTATCCAGGCTTCCAGTCTATTGGACTGTGCTACCCACATTGAGGGTAGGTCTCCCAATCAGTTTGCTGTCCCATATGCCAAGTGTTCCTAGAAACACCCTCATTGCTGCACTCAGAAGTCTCTTAACCTTAGGCCTCTCTTGGTCCAATTAAGATGACAATTCAGATTAACCATCACAAGTCCACCTGAAACCAGAGTTTGAGATGAAACTAAATTCTCTATTTCCGCCGGTGGGCATCTGCATAAGCTTTAATCCTCTGTAGTCACAAAAGCCCATTTTAGTGTTAGTAGCTGATCACAGCAGAGGACGCCTGTCTGAGTCAGCTCCGAGGCTCATAGCTGGCAAAACCATATTGTTCTCCACTCTTATCAAGTGGTATGTTGAAGCACTTAATGGTGGGCTATTCCCACCAGTGTTGCAGCAGATCCCAGTAGCTCATTGCCAATTTCTTTCCAGTTTCGTGTCTTGCAAATTTGAAGACTGAAATTCATAGACAACAACGGAAGGCAAGAGAGAAAGGAGTAGGATTCATTTAAGTGGGAAGAAAAGAAATAGAGCCTCTGCAGTGTGAGAGGGAACCCAGTAGGGGTTACCACTAAAATACACTAGTGTAAGGGTTTATGTATCTACTGGGTAGGGGCATTGATCAAATCTGTGCTAAGCAGGTCTTGGAAAATTTCCAATGCTACTGTTCAAAATTTATGCTAAATAGATGTCAGAAAAGTGTCAAGGCTATTGGTTCAGCCTGTGGCCTTTTAATTGATTGTGTCCTTTCAATCCTTGAGTTTAAAATTTCCTATATCCTCATTTGGAACTTCCTCCACTTCCATGTTTTCTATGGCTCCAGGACAAAGGCTTAGCTGAAATGTTTGGAATGTTTTTACAGGTTAACTTTATGGAGTGGCCTTTACATTTACAAAAGTCTTACCTGGAACCTATTAACTATCTTATCTTACACTCTTGTCAGCTTGATACCTAACATGACGCTTTACATCATACTTGCTCAGCAAATAAAACCCCAAAACAAACAAACAAACAAAAACAACAACAACTACAACAAAAAACAATAATAAGGTCATAATTCTACCTAACATGACAGATAAATATTCTTCATACAACCAAAACCACTTTAGTTTCTTCCTTAGAATAAAAGCCAAAAAAAATTTTAAGTGTTGCTTTTCTGACATCAACTCAAATACTATAAAGCATATTTAATATCCTTTTAAGTACTGACATAAGTTAATCAATATTCTATAACATAATGAAGGAATAAAAGAGAAGACTAAACAAGCATGTCCATTTAATGCACATGTATATCTGCACAAACATATTCTTAACAAAATGCTAAAGAAATACTAATGACAACTGCAATTCTAATTTCTATAACTGGTCACATGGCTTTAGTTGGTATTCATAAATACTTTCTTCTACTACTCATTCTGTATTCCCTCCGCCTTCAGCAAGCAACTTAGCATGACCTGGTTCTTTATGTGGAGAGGTGACCCATACCTTCATTCCACAGAATCTGAGACATTTGTCACACTGTCTGGATTGGGTGTTGACATTAATGACAAGACATGGTAATACCAAGAGATGGATCTCTTGCATTTCAGATATACTCTTTCTTAGCTCTATTATGGAACAATAGTACAATTCCTCCTTGGTAACCTGAATAAATCACCTTCACCAACACCATAACTCTCTTCTTTGCCTGTTAACTCAGAGGCATGAAGTACCCAAAGTTGCCAGGGGTACATCTCATTGTTGTTCTTCCTGGTAGAAGCATTTCCTCCCTGTGGAACTAAAACTTCTAAGCCAGCAGAGCATAAAGTTGTGGTAACTTGAAGCAAAAACTTTGCTAATGGGTCACTATGGAAAATGGTGAGTGGCACCATTCCCTTTTCTACCCCTTGATTCCTGGACCCATGAATTCTAGCTATAAGGGAGATAGTAGCATATAGTCAATATGATTTAGAGACTATATACCCATCTGGAGAACCTTGCTTCAACTATGCAAGGTACTGCCACTTAGTGACACTGAACTGCATCTTCCAAAGACCATTCCACTGTTCTATCAAACCTGCTGCTTCAGTATACATGGTCAGACCAGTGAATGCTATGAGCATTAGCCCATCGGCACACTTCTTTGACTATGAAGTGAGTTCTTGGTCAGAAGAAATGCTGTGTAGAATACAAACAATGTTGGATAAGTCATCTTGGCTAAGTCATCTATGGATAGTTGTTTTGGCTGAAGCATTACATGCAGAAAAGACAGATTCATACCTGGAATAAGTGTTTATTACAGTAAGGATAAACAGTTACATCTTCCTTGGTGGAAGCAGTCTAATATCAACCTGCCACCAGATTTCTGACTAATCTCCATGAGGAATGAAGCCATTTCAGGGGTTTAGTGTCAGTCTCTGCTGCTGGCAAATTGGGCCTTCAGTGGTTATAGCCAGGTCAGTCTGGGTGGGTGAAAGTCCATGTTGCTGAACCCAAGCATAACCACCATTCCTGCCACCATGGTTGTTTTGTTCATGATTCCACTGGGAAATGACAGGGGTGGTTGGGGAAAGCGTTTTACTACTATCCACAAACTGGGTCATCCTATCCACTTGATTATTAAATTTCTCCTCTACTGAGGACACCTGTTGGTAAACATTTACATGGCACAAAAGCATCCTCACATCCTTTGCCCATTCAGAGAGGTCCAACTACAAAACTCTTCCCCAACTGTCTTTGTCACCAATTTTCCAATCATTTTTTTTTCCTAGTTCATGACCATCAAACCAAACCGTTGGCAACAGTTTAGAAGTAGGTAGACATCTATTGAAATGATCATGTGGTTCTTAACTTTAAGTCTGTTGATGTGGTGAATTACATTTATTGATTTCTGGATATTGAATCAACCTTGCATCCCTGGGAGGAAACCTGCTTGATCATGGTGCACTATTTTAATATGTTTTTGTATGTGATTTGCTAAAATTTTGTTAAGAACTTTTGCATCTATATTCATTAGGGATATTGGTCTGAAATTTTCTTTCCTCAATGTGTCCTTCTCTGGTTTTGGTATCAGGGTGATATTAGCTTCATAGAATGAGTTTGGAAGGGTTCCCTCTTCCTCTAATTCATGGAATATTTTGAGGAGTATTGGAATGAGCTCTTCTTTGAAGGTCTTATAGAACTCAGCTGTGAATCCATCTGGTCCTGGACTTTTCTTTGTTGGTAGGCTTTTGATGACTTCTTCTATTTCACTGCTTGAAATTGATCTATTTAAATTGTGTATGTGCTCCAGATTCAGTTTGGGTAGCTTATATGCCTCTACGAACCTGTTGTTGTCTTTGAGATTTTCTATTCTGTTGGAGTATAAATTTTCAAAATAGTTTTTAATTATTTTTGTATTTCAATAGTGTCTGTTGAGATATTTCCTTTTTCATCACCAATTTTAATTTGAGTTTTCTCTGTTCTCTTCATTAGTGTTACTAAGGGTTTATCAATTTTGTTTATTTTTTCAAAGAACCAATTTTTTGTTTTGTCCATTTTTGGAATTGTTTCTTTTGTTTCAATTTCATTGATTTCTGCTCTGATTTTAATTATTTCCTGTCTTCTACTACTTTTGGTGATGATCTGTTCTTCCTTTTCTAGGGCTTTGAGATGTAAGGTGAGGTTGTTTATTTGTTCACTTTTCATTCTTTTATTGAATGTGCTCCATGCAATGTATTTTCCTCTTAGTACTGCTTTCATAGTGTCCCAGAGCATTTGATAACATACAGCACCCCTTCATGCTCAAAACACTGGAAAAAAATAGGGATAGTAGGAATGTTCCTTAACATTGTAAAGGGGCCATCTATGCTAAGCCCACAGCCAACATGCTTCTAAATGAGGAAAAATTGAAAGCATTCCCCCTGAAAACTGGAACAAGGCTGGGATGCCCACTTTCACTACTTCTATTCAACATTGTCCTTGAAACTCTAGCCAGGGAAATTAGACAGACCAAAGAAATTAAAGGGAGAGAATGGGAAAAGACGAGCTCAAACTATCCCTATTTGCCATTGACATGATTCTATATTTAGAGGAGCCAAAAAATTCCACCATAAAACTCTGGAACTCATAAATGAATTCAGTAAAGTAGCAGGATATAAAATCAATGCTCATAAATCTAATGCATTTTTATTCATAAGTGATGAATCATCTGAAAGAGAAATTAGGAAAATTACCCCATTCACAATAGCTTAAAAAAATAATAAAAAAATATTTGTGAATCAATCTAACAAAAGAGGTGAAAGACTTCTACAGTGAGAACTATGGAACACTAAAGAGAGAAATTAAAGAAAATCTTAGAAGATGGAAAGATCTCCCATGTTCTTGGATAGGCAGAATTAATATTATCAAAATGGCCATACTACCAAAAGCGCTACACAAATTCAATGCAATTCCAATTAAAATTCCAATGACGGACCTCATAGAAATAGAGCAAGGAATCATGAAATTCATTTGGAGGAATAAGAGACCCAGAATAGCTAAAGCAATTCTTAGCAAGAAGACTGAAGCAGGGGTTATTACAGTACTGGACCTTCAACTATATTACAGAGCAATAGTAACAAAAACAGCATGGTATTGGCACCAAAATAGACAGGTAGATCAATGGTACAGAATAGAGGACACAGAGACAAACTCACATAAATACAGTTTTCTCATACTAGACAAGGTGCCAAAAACATGCAATGGAGAAAAGATAGCCTCTTCAATAAATGGTGCTGGGAAAACTGGAAATCCATATGCAGCAAAATGAATCTCAACCCCTATCTTTCACCCTGCACAAAACTCAACTCAAAATGGATCAAGGACCTAGGAATTAGACCAGAGATCCTGCACCTAACAGAAGAAAAAGTAGGTCCAAATCTTCATCATGTTGGCTTAGGTCCAGATTTCCTTAACTCCCAAAGCACAAGAAATAAAAGCAGAAATCAATAATTGGGATAGATTCAAACTAAAACGTTTTTTCTCAGCAAAGGAAACAATCAGCAACATGAAGAGAGAGCCTACAGAGTGGGAGAAAATCCTTGCCACACACACTTCAGCTAGAACACTCATTTCCAGAATCTATAGAGAACTCAAAAAACCTTTACCCCAAGAATACAAATACCCCAATCAATAAATGGGCTAAGGAAATGAGCAGACACTTTATAGAGGAAGATCTGCAAGCAATCAACAAATATATGAAAAAATGTTCAACATCCCTAGTAATAGGAGAAATGCAAATCAAAACCACCTTAAGATTTCATCTTACCCCAATTAGAATGTCTATTATCAAGAGTACAAGCAACAACAGGTATTGGCAAGGATGTGGGGAAAAGGGTACACTCATACATTGCCGGTGGGGCTGCAAATTAGTACAGTGACTCTAGAAAGCAGTTTGGAGATTCCTTAGAAAACTTGGAATGGACCCACCATTTGACCGAGCTATCCCACTCCTTGACTTGTACCCAAAGGACTTAAAATCAGCATACTACAGTGATACGGCCACATCAATGTTCATAGCTGTTCAATTCATAATAACTAGATTGTGGAACCAACCTAGATGCCCGTCAATGGATGAATGGATAAAGAAACTGTGGTATATATACACAATGAAATATTACTCAGCCCTAAAGAAGAATAAAATTATGGCATTTGCAGGTAAATGGATGAAGTTGGAGAATGTCATGCTAAGTGAGATTAGCCAATCCCAAAAAACCAAAGGCCGAATGATCTCTCTGATAAGTGGATGATAATACATAATGCAGGGTGGCAGGGAGGCAAGAATGGCAGAAGGATGGACTGCATAGAGGAAAAAGAGGGGTGGGATTGGGTTGGGGAGTAAGAATAATAATAGAATGAGACAACCATCATTACCCAATGTACATGTATGATTATACAAATGGTGTGACTCTACTTGGGGTACAAGCAGAGAAACAACAGCTGTACTCCATTTGTGTATAATGAATCAAAATAAATGTAAAAAAAAATCAGACATATAAATGAAAAAATATTTTAAAAATTTAAAAAAAGAAATAGGTAGACAGTTCCACATCTGGTTATTTTCCCTCCCATGTAAAATATACAACCAGGTCCACTGCTAAATGTTCTGTCCATTGAGATGATTTCTCTTCACCACTGTCCCAGAAAGGGGCTGTAGTGATGCAACTGTCCACTTTCAGGTGGCATCCACATATCATGGAGAACCATGTGTAAACCAGGCCCTAGTCTTCTCTTTCTCTGTCAACTGATCATAAGAAAATCATAGGTTCATGATGAGGGACAGAATTTGGGGCACTGCTTCATGCAACATGCATATGCCTTCAAGACCTACCCAGGCCCAAGCACATATATAACACTTCCACTTGGTGATGGAATATTGCATGTCTACATTTATGATTTGGTGGGTTAGATAAAACCCAGTTGATGATGGGCAGCTCAGGTCACTTAGTGACTTGGTGGCCTACAGTCAAACATTCAGTTTCCACTAAAGCCCAGTACAAGTCCAAGGAATGTTTTTCACAAGGAGAGCAGTTGTCTCATAGAAAATGGTATGACCCTGCTCCAAAATCCCAGTGGTCTCCTCTGAGATTCACCTATGGGGGGCTGCGAAGGACTCTGGAGAGCATCTCTACCTGCCACTGACACCTTAAGTACCATTGGGTCTGCTGGGACATATTGCTCAGCAGCCTGGACCTGTTACAGAGCTTTCTTCTGTTCTGGTCCTCATTTAAAACTAGTGGTTTTTCAAGTCACTTGGTAGAAGAGGCCAGAGTAACACATTTAAATGGGTAATGCGTTGCCTCTAAAATCCTATTAAACCCACCAGGTATCGTGTTTCTTTCCTGTTTGTAGGTGGGGCCAGATGCAACAACATATCTTTTACCTTAGAAAGGATATCTCAGAAGGCCCTCACATCACTGGACCCCTAGAAATTTTACTGAACCTAAAGACCTTGAAATTTTATTGGTATTTATTTCCGTCCTTGGATACACAAATGCTTCACTACCAAGTCTAGAGTGGTTGCCATCTCTTGCTTGAATGGTCCAATCAGCATAAAGTCACCAATATAATGGACCAGTGTGATACTTTGTGGAAGAAAAAGTCAATCAGTATTCTTCAAACTAAATTATAACACAGAGCTGGACAATTGATATACCCCTGAGGACAGACAGTGAAGGTATGTTGCTGGCCTTGCCAGTTGAAAGCAAATTGCTTCTGGTGGGCCTTCTGAATAGGGATGAAGAAAATAGTGTTTGTCAGATCAATAGCTGTATACCAGACACAAGAAGATGTGTTAATCTGCTCAAGCAGAGAGATCACATCTGGTACCACAGCTGCAGTTGAATTCACAATCTAATTAAGCTTATGATAATCATCTGTCATTCTCCAAGACCTGTCTGTCTTCTGCCCAGGTTAAAAAGGAGAGTTAAATTGGGATGCATTGGGAATTACCACCCCTGCATTCTTCAAGTCCTTGATGATGGCACTAATCTCTGCAAACCCTCCAGAGATGTGATATTGTCTCTGATTTAGTATTTTTCCAGGTACAAGCAACTGTAATGTCTTCCATTTGGCATTTTCCACTGTTGGGATTTTTGCCATGTCCTGCGTGGATGAGAAAAGGGTTAACTGCTGGAGGACGATGTTGGCTATAAATCAATTAATTACCCATAAATGTATCTAATCAATAAACACACAAGAACCAATACTCTTTTCAAATAAGAGGGGCATAATGGATCAATGGATCGGACCATACCAAATCTGGCCTCTAACAGCATGGAGTACAGCCCACCACTCCTTTATTTACAGTTACACAGGCAGAGGAGCCTGGACCAGGAGGGGCTGCTTCTGTGATGAACAGGATGGGGTGGAGTTAGGGGAGCCAATTTGCTCAGGGAAACTATCAAATAACCACACAGGGAGCCACTCCCACACAGGACTACATACTCCCTGGCAATCTGGGACAGTCCTCCATGGCTGCCAGTTCCTGGGAGTCAGGCCTCAGTGTCCGATGGCTCAACCATTCTGCTAGATTAAGGATGGCATCCCACATTCCACCATAATAGCCCTCACTTCACAGGCTAGGAAACCATTATGTGAGTTTTGACAAGTGCTAAGTATGCAAATATCCCAATTATGCATTCTGGTACTGGGAAAATAATCATAGGATTGTTTAGGGACCCACTGAACACATTGCAAATTGGACCTTAGCCAAAACTCTGTTGATCACCTGATGTGCATAAGCCCTTACCTTTTCTGGAGGGTCACAATAACATTTTGGATCTCCCAGAATCAACATCAATTCAGGGCCTATGTCTAGGGGTCTCCAAAAGTTCTGATTATTGTCTTTCCCCCAATGCATAGTTACCCTGGTAAATGGGCTTATGTCCCTTTGGGAAAGGATTGGAGAAAGATTAGCAGTAAAACTTTTTGGTACTATACCAGGGTCCTTACTCAAGGGAAGTTGGTCTCCCTTTCATTTAAGGGGTTCTATGTTTGTGTATTGGCCCAAGTCTAGGAATGTCTGAGGGTCTGATTCTCTATTGCTGTGATCTAAAGCAGACTTTGAACATTTACCCTGGAAATTTTCTGCTTATTTAAGTTAAGTAAAAATTTAGTGGACTTTCTATCTGTTTGGCTTCTGGAAACATCATGATTGATTAGCCAACGCCATAGCTCTACATGAGTTGGAACATTAAGTTTGCTTCTCTTTTGCTGCCCATTATGGTATGTATGCATGACCACCTTGTCTTTGGGGTCCTGTGCCACCACTTGGTCTCTTCTTCTCCAGGATCTAATTATTCCTACTGCATTTAAGTTTTTCAATTGATTTACTATGGCTCCAAAGGTGAGTTCTGGCATACAGAGAAGAATAGTACAGAGAAAAGTATCTTCAAGAATACTGGTGTTCCACTTGCAAATCTGTTTCTTATGGTATTGGTGAGCAGCTTATCTTCTGGATCCACCTAGTATGGAGGAAAAGGTCGTACGTGATATATTCTCTGAAGTATTCCAATTCTTCTAAGCCTCAATCCCTTCATCAACAGTAAACTATGGGATGTCAGGTATCTCCAGCTCACTCACAGTAGACCATCTTTTGACCTATACTTTAATCAATCATCCCGACCATTAGTACCTTTTTTAATACTGTGAGCTGCTGTATGAAATTAATACGCCCATATCAATAAATTTGACCTGGCCTAATTTTATGTTCCTTCTACAATTATTCCCACCTTTATCAAATGTTTTCCAGACCTTTGCTTGTATGAATTAGAACTCTCAAAATCTTCCTTTGTAGTACAGTGTGCCTCTTTATGGGTCACACACTTTACCTCACCTCTATTGGCCTGCTTAAACTTGAATCTAGAAATAGGCCTGAAAGCAAAAGTGGGTGATAAGGATGGGTCCTAAGGACCAACACCAATACTAAGGAGTATCAGCATTTTCATACTTAGGAATTGCATCATAAAGAGCATTATTACTTCCATAGACAATGTTGGGTTAGTTCCCTCATGGCAAGGTAGAGATGCCAATATCACAGAGGTGGGGATAAAAGTGTTGCTGATTCCATGGAGGGTGGTGACTCAGCTCCTTCTGACAAAATGTACTCATCAGAATGTAAGAGTTCAATATCCCCAGCCTATTCAGCATCTTCCTATACATTTCCATCCAAATTTACATGATCCCATTCTTTTTGAAGCAGTGACCTCACTTTAACTGCAGACTCCCTTTGAGACTGAGAGCTAAAATTGTGTCTTAATTCAGCCAATTGCAGGATGAGGGTTTGTGTTTGTGTTTGAGAATTATCAGCTCTCTGACTATAAGAGATAAGATTCTCCTTCAGATCACACTGAGACGCTTTTAGATTGGTGCAATTGAAGTTGTTCTTTCTCCTTTGCTACTTTGTCCAGTGAATCCAGAATCAACCAGCCAACTTCATTGCATTTCTTAGTTTTCCAAAAATGTTTAAAAATAACCTCCTTGCTTCTTACATTAGTGAATTAGGGCCATGAAATGCAATCACTATGCAAATATCTTAAATTGTGCCATGGATTAGCAGTGCTCTTCTTACTACCAACAGGAGAGAATTGAGCAATTTTAGACCTAACCAATTTAGGCAGCCAACTCCAGAGACCAAAAACCAACTAAGGAAATTTATCCTTACAATTCTGTTTCTTTAGAACTACTCCAGGTATAAAAATCTGTATTAGTCAAGGTTCTCTAGAGGAACAGAGAACAGGACAGATATGGGATTTATCAGATTGGCTTATACAGTAAGAAGCTGGATAGTCCCACAGTTGCAGTAAGCAGGCTGAAGAACTGTGGAAACCATTAGCTGCTCAGTCCAAGAAACTGGAGCCTTAGAACATGAGGGATCAACTATGCAGCCCCAGTCTGGAACCAAAGACCTGAATACTCCCTAGAGAGTCACCAGTGAGAATCCACTTTGGAAGAGTGAAGAAACTAACTGATATCCTCATGTTATCACAACAGCAATTGAAGAATCTGCTCAGGAAGAATCAAGCTTTCATCTGTTGCTGCTTCTTGGTTAATCCAAACTTTTTTTTATATCCAGGCTCCAAACCTATTGGACTATGCTACCCACATTTAGGGTATCTCCCTCAGTTCATTGTTCCACATGCCAATCATACCTAGAAACACCCTCCTTTTCATACCCAAAAGCCTCTTAACCTTAAGCATCTCTTAATTCATTCAAGTTAACGATTCAGACTAATCACAAGAGGTTTGGACTAGATAAATAATAAGTAGAAACAAGAATGTGTTTATACCACTATTTAATTTTTGAAATATGCCATACCTCATAGGCTAATAGAGTCATGTTGGGCTGTGAATGAGGGGCAATTGTATAGTAAGGTTTTCTCACTTGGAGGCAGTATGTCCTGACAATTGTTGCCTATCTACCCCATGACTTTTCTAAAAACCACTTTGTAAAATATTTTGTCTACTGCAATTTAGTATTACCTACAGCAAAACATTTACATTGTAGTTTTTTTCTTATTAGAACTAACTCTGAAACAAAATGAGATTTTTAACTTTTCCTCAAAGTGAGATATGGCTGGCCCTTTAATATTAATATCTTCAAGGTGACAATGTCTGCAATGCCTGCAATTTCAACCAGTGGCTGAAATCCAGGGCAGTCTGGGCAGCATAAACAAAAAACAAAACAAACAAAAAGTAAATAGAAATAATAGTCTCACCCCTGTCTAAAACTAATTTTTGCAACTGACCCAGAGAAATATTAATAAAACAAAGCAACAAACCTAAAACCTATAATTGGGCAGAACAAGGACAACTGAAAATTTAATTATTTTTTCTTGAGGAGAAATGATTAATGACACATTTAAAGGCTACTATATTCATACTATCTCTTTGTTTACCCACCATCTTTCCTTAAGAATATCCCAAACTTTCATTCAAAAAAGCAGATACAAGGAATTTTTCTTCAATCTGAAATCCAATATCTTCACCCCTTTAATTTCTCTATTTTCTCCTCTGTGTTAATATCTTTCTACTACATGAAGCTCCACCCTTGCTATTGCATCAGTTTTCTTCCAAGAACGAATTACTGCTGTTCTTACTACCTTATTTTTTGATTGATTTAACCCATCATCGATTTCCCTTGACTCACATTCATTTTTATTTTCCTTTCTTCTCCTGATCTTTCTTCAGTGTTTGAACTATTAATCAATGTTTTTCTTCATTCTACCTATTCTGAAAAAGTGTTATTTAAAAACTTCTCTCTCCCTGAAGATTCTACTATTTTTACCAACATTTGCACTTCTTCCTGAGATTACACAGTGCTCTAAGCACTGATAAAATATCACAGATCTGCAGATAGAATCAACTTATGACCTTAAGAAATTTTTGTCATGATGGTAAAAAAGAAGATAAGTTAAAGGAAGGCTTTAATAGTAAATACAGTGGGAATCAGGGCCAGTTGAAGGCAAAATTTCAAAGCATATAAATTTTTTATGCTTTCTCTGCTCTTCACCATTTTCTGCCCCCAGAGTCTGAATGTCTCTGTGCCACAGGATTCTTGTTTATAAAGTCACTATATATGCCAGCACTTCCTGTCCATGTCTCTTGCTTATATATCACCCTTCAGGCTCCCTCCATGAAACTCCTGTCCCTTCTGTATAAACAGCATAAGAAAAGTGTTAGAAGGTGACAATTCAATTTTGCAACTTTACATTCGACTTGAAGTGCCAATGATGTCTAGCTCAGCTTAAGACCCTGGGGACATTTTGATTTTAAAAGCTGGGAACATCAAAACCTAGATCATTTTTTTAATGGACTGATTTTCAGATGGAATTATAGGCTTAACTTACAACTATCCAGAAAATATTAGCTAGTAGGAGATAGAACTTCCTGTTTTTTCTAAACCACACTACTTTTTGTGTATTGATAAATCCAAACAACAATAGCTGCAATAGCATGTTGAATGTAAGTGTTCAGGGCAGTACTACAGGGAGTTTATGAAAGAAGTAAAGATAGATCTATAAAGATATTTCCATTTTGAGGTAAAGAAAAGGTAACAACAGATGTAAAATGAATGTGTACGATACAGGTTTCCCAGGTGCCAAGCAAACAGCTAATGACTGCTGTTCCCAAACTTTCAAAAATGGTTTAACATCAGTTGATCATTCATCACTGTCCTGTCTTTCTTCTTCATCAGCTTTGCACTATTTCCTTTGTGACTTCCATGCCCGGGTGATATGATGGTCTCAAGCAGGCTAAGAAAGTTTAGCTGTTTCCTTTTTTCTTTCCTCCCTTTCCCATTCCCTTCTTCCCTCTCTCCTCCCTTGACTTTTCCTTCCTGCCTGCCTTCCTGCCTTTCCTCCATTCTTTTGCTTTTTTTCTTTCCTTACTTCTCTGCCCTTATGTAGAATAGGAAAGAGAGGAGAGGAGGTTGTCAGGTATTGATTAAGAATTTTGCAGAAAATTTGGAAGACGGTTATGGAAACCCTCCAGACTAGAATAGGTATGTATACCATAAGGACACACTGTGTGGCACTGTGTGTACTATGCTGGTTTAACTGAGCTCAGTTTGGATTGGTGAAAATTTGTTTGTTTTATTTTTGAACTGTGCCTCCATCTTGATAATCTATTTCATTTTTTTTTCAAATTCTAGACATGCAGTATGAGAGTTTCCTTGTGTCCTCAGAACAAAGCATTCTGTCTGCCCATTAAGCTTTTGCTCCTTCAGGTTTCCTGCATGTCATGAGCCTGTTCTAAGGTCAGTTCAAGCTACTATTGTTTGCAAATTTTTTTGGTCCCTGAAACCTACTCAATCCCTGCAGAGTCTCTGCTGAAAAAGAAAACACGGACACAATGTAACAGGGTGCTTATCAGAAAACACAACTCTCATAAAAAATTACTTGTCTGTGAAGCAGAATAGTTTGGTATTAAGTAATCAGTATTACCCTATTACTGGAATAATCATTATCCTCTTGTAAAAAGTAAGGAAAGTATGTGAGTAACCAGTCCACAAAGTTTAGTTCAAAGGTCCTGTGTGAGAGACAGATCTAAGTCAAAATTATGTAACTATAGCACTGAAAGAGGTCTAAGGGTCTACAGCAGGCTGCACACTTCCTCTCTGCTCTTCATTTTAGGAAGGCAACCCACATCCAGAGAGATGGAGAGACTTGTTCCAGATCACATAGTGAGTGAGCTGGTGACAAAGCTGGAACTTGAATTCAGGTCCTCTGATTTTCAGTCATAGGTCTTTCAATTACATCCTGATGTGCTGAACTTTAATCACAGTTTCCTTTGATCTCAAATTAAGCTGTAAATACAAAAAGACAATTAGTGATCTCCAAGGATTTCCAAGTAAAATTGTTTCCCATTGCATTGAGGAAAAAAAAAATCATAAACACATTGTTATATCA
This sequence comes from Glaucomys volans, assembly GCA_020662805.1. Classification (NCBI taxonomy): domain Eukaryota; kingdom Metazoa; phylum Chordata; class Mammalia; order Rodentia; family Sciuridae; genus Glaucomys; species Glaucomys volans. The sequence continues at coordinate 122,815 of JAJEJO010005801.1, forward strand.
ACTTTGATTATACAGTTTTAAAACATTTCATTTGAAATAATTGTGTGAATTTGGTCATAAAGACTATTTTTAGTCTACTAAGCTACTTAAAAGGGAAAAATTTACTTCTTTTATTTTTATAATATGTAAATGAAACAGAGACTTGAATTTAATTTATCATGTCTTCACTCAAATACCTACTTTCCTTTTATCATTTATTATAAGTCCAACCAAATATATTAATGTGCCAAAAATTAATTAATGTTTCCTTTTCCCTTTCTGTTCCTCAGTTAGTTCAATTGTGACTGATTTTCTATATGAATTAATTATAACCAAGAAATTAAAAATGAAATGCTTTTAGCTATGAACATTTTCACCCTACTTTTGCAAGCCTTATATTGCTTTTAATGCATCCACATAGTTGAAATTCAGATACAGAAACATACGTACTGCCAAATCTAGACTTTTAGCCCACTGGGGACTTCATTAGTAGATGTCTTCTTCAGTTCAAAGATGGCACTTGAGAGTTTTAAGACTCTCTAGTTTACTAATTAGCTCACCCCCAAGGAGCATGTTTAACATCGCTCAAACCTTTTTAGCTTTTATTGATATGGGCATTTGCACATAACTGTGTTCAGTTTAATGTATCCAAATCCCTAGTCTCATTCAAGGACAAGTACTTTAGAAAACACTAGAAATCCTGTTTAATGATTTCCTTTGTCATATTTATGTATATTTGCTTATGAGTAAATAATTTGTTTTGTCTTACCTTTTATCCAACTAAGCATATTCTCTTTGCTACTACTCCCCTAGGCCTTTAGATTACAGTAAACACATAAAAGTAAAATCTCTGTGAATTGGTAAATTCAGAAAGTAATCCCACCTAGTGGGATACTAATCACAATCAACACCTTTGACATGAACCTGTCTTCATCAGATGTTAATCTAGGGATTCGAGAGCTCCAATGGTAGGTAAATGTGTAATTACTTTAATAAACTCAGCTGCCCTGTTCTGTTTTATCTCAACTATTACTGTAAAATGTTTGATGTAAATTATTTTTTGTAGAGTTATTCCCAAAGTTTTACTTTGAATCAAGAGGAAGCAACTGATGTTGATTTATTTGGTGACATCAAATTTACACTATAACACAAAAGATGTATTTCAGATCTGTCTGCTTCTTTCTCTCTTCACTGTCTCTAGTCAAGTCCTGCTTGAAAATATGTCAGAGGTGAACTCCTGCAATTGTACCATGACCACTCTTGGTTTCCTAAAATCCATTCACACACTCCACATCTCTCTTCTCCACTACCAGGGGTAAAAGAACTTTTTTAAAAATCAAGTTTGGCCATGCCTTTTCCTTACTTAAAACACTTCAATTGTTTCCCACTGAATTGAGGAAAAAAAAAAATAATCAGAACATATTGTTAAATCAACCTAAGTTGATCTCAGGCTGCTTCCATATACTGGATCCTTATAACTGAACTGTAACCTAGCTTAGTATGTAAATAAACTGTATAGCAGTATAACAAACAGCACAAGTGTCAACCTTCTGCCAATCACAGAGACCCAACTGATCAGACCATGCCCAAATAAGGCAAGTATCTTATCACACCATGTCCAAATAAGGGCAATGCTTAACTAGCCAATTAAATGAATTCTCTATTTTGTTTGGTCTATAAACAATTACTGCACATAAACTCTTCTGCTTTTCAGTGCTGCCTGATTCATGGATTGTTCTTTGCTCAGATAAACTCTGTTAATTTAATTTGAATTTTTTTCTGTTAACAATCTCCTATCAGGACCTGTATGCTGCAAACGTCTACCCACTTCTCCAGCCTCATATCTCCTCTTCTCCACATCACTGAAACAATTGCCTTACTGACACCATTCAATCTTTTAAAAATGGGATGATTTTTTTCTCCCACATTACACATCTTTCTATATTGCTTTCTCTGCTAAAGTGGACATCTACCTGACAAGTACCATTGTGGAACTCCGATTAAACATTTCTTTTTTAAATCTTAATTTGATCTTCCTTTTTTTCTATATCAAAATACTTTACCTACTCATCACAGGCTTCATCAGACTATTTAATTGTATATTCATTTGTGTAACTTGGTTTAAGGTTTGTCTCTCAATATGAACTCTATGAAGGCAGAAGCTGCTGTCTCTTTTAACAAATTTTGCATCTCAATACTTAGTACACACTACCACATAACTTACCAATACCTATTTATGCTTAAATAAGTGAATAGCATATGGTGCTGGATTTTTGATCTGTCTTCCAATTCATTTGGTCCTGTTAGCAATCTAGTATCTTTAATGATAAGATTACCTTTCCATATAATCAAAAGTTCTAGGTTATTCTATTTCACACTTTTTAAAAATCTGAGCATCCATGGTGGGAAAGAGTGTTAGAAGGTATTTATATTCATGACATCATAAGGTTGGCAGAAAATAGCACATTTAACAATGAAGATGGTGGGCAATATTTTTATAAAATATATATGTGATTCAAAAGAATCTGATCCTCACCTAGACAGGACGTTCAAACAATCTGGTTTACTTCTCTCTTTAGATGATTCCAGACCATCTTTAATAAAGGAGTTCATTGTGGTCTTGAGTCTTTCCACAATTTCCTTCTACAGAAGTCTTTCTGTGTTTTTCTTTTGTGAAATATTTTTATATCTAACCTAAGCATTTCTATTTAGTAGAGTTAGAATGGAGTTAATCACAATTCTCTGAATTTCTGTTCTCTGAATTATGATATAAAGTTATGGGATTAAATTATTTGCATGATGTTTTGTATGTGACTAATTTCTTTATATGGCTCTTTATTTTGAAAATAATTCCTAAAAATTGAATTCTAAAATAGTGTCCAAATGATACAAAGTGTAATAATTTGCTTTGAATAAAAGGAATTGTTTAAATGTGTATACTTGCATGTCCCTTTTAAAACTCTGGCTTCAAGTTCTGATCCTATGAAATTTGTAGACATAGAATGAGATAGATATTCTAGGAAAAGGAAAAGAGAGAGAAAGAATAAAAGAATTTCTTGGAGATTTAAAAAACATTTGAAAGGTTTCACAGGTTTGATCACATTTTTTCCCCAAAGCAATATATCATAAGGATATGATTGGTTACACTTTCTTATTGAAGATTTTGACTATATGATATTGCCAGGCAGCTTCCTTTTTCACATAGATCAGTTTGATTCTACCAATCCCATTCCAAGAAATTACCTATTGCTTTTGGTACCCATTTACTTGCCTTATGGATTGCATTTGTGGTTGATAGTCTATTAAATTACTGTGCAGATTGGATTCAGGCCAGTGGTTAAAATATTTCTATTGGACTTCAACAGCATACGTGTATCTCTTACAAATTCACATAACTTTCTTATCATTCTTAGTGTTTCATTCTGTCCAGAGAGGTTGAATTGGGTGCACACTCAATTTCACAGGTGCACATAAGCTAGCAGTTTTTAACAGCTGAGTGTTTGGAAACAGAGAGTGGTATCCACAGTCAGCATAGAGGTTTGTGTGCTACCAGCTTGCTATCCAAAGATACTCATGTTTTACTTTCTTATGTGTTGGCAATAGAGGAATTTATCTGTTTTAATTTAATTATCAAAGATTATGAGGTGTACATTTTTATAATTCATCATAGATATTTTTGGCATTATTATTTAAACTGTACTTTCCATTGACTTCTTTGAAAGAGCAACATGGATTTTTTCTCTCCTTTATTTAGACCAAATACATCTCTCTCTCTATTTCATGACAAATATTATGCTGTTGTTTTGACAATTTAGGCTTTGCTATGGGCTCAAGGATCACTTGCACTTAGAAGTGATATATCCAACTCTGAATATGTTTGCTCTTAATTTTGATTTCCTGAAAATCAGGATAATTTTTTTCTACTGTGAGAAATATATGATAGGAACAATACGTTGACTTCTTCCATTATTTAATTGGAAAACAATATTTGGTCTTGAGATTCCTCATGCTAGGAACTGAGCTGACACTCTAATTTGTTCTGTGGCTCCTGGGGAATGATGTGATCACTAAGTATGATAAAAGTCCCTGGGTGAGTACTCACAATCATGATATTGTTATTAAACATCAAGGAGGCCATGAAGACAGTGGGAGCATTTGAGCCACAGAATGAGAAAAGATCTGTCCTTACTTATATGGGTGGCATCATCAAATCTAGTGAAGATCCTAAGAGACCAGAAAGGCAGAAGTAGTAAACTCACTGTTTTTTCTTGGGCTGAGACACCCATCTTCTTTTTCCCTTACACTGGACCACTTTGTTGTTGGGTCTTTGGGATCTGGGTCTTTGCAGTCTATAATAAGAAATTTTATTAAGTCTGATATATTAAAATAAAGGAAAAAATAAAGACATTAGTCTGAGTTTATCAGAGAAAGCAATATTTTTTTTTGCAGATTTTAAGAATTTTTAACAATGATTTAAGAGATTTATTTTTCAGTTTGAGTTGGTGAAAATTCTACAACTTTCAGGAAAAGTCTAAAATATCTTCTATTAGCCTATGGAGAAAAATAATCCACTATTAATTTACAGACATTATTTTAAAATAAATTTTATTTAAAATTTAAAAGATATTTATTTAAAAGTTAAAGGTCTAAATTTTAAAAAATAGTTTTCTTTCCATTTTAACACCTAAAATATTTGTAAATTATGCTTTTGGTTGGTATTTCTGTAATAAAATTTAGTTTATATCTATTCTCAAGAAAATATATTTCACATTCAGATTAATAGTATTTATCCTGAAATTTTTCAGTATTCACTAGCTTTTTAGAAATTGTCCATCATTTTGATTTAGGGAATACTATTGGAAATAGTCAGCTACAATAGCAGATTTGAGTGTAGAAGTGCAGAGTTGAGCACGAAATGAATCCACAAAATTAAAAATGATATTTGATATGCATTCTGTGATCACATATCTTTGATATAATTGCAGTCTTGACTTTGGACTTTTTGTGGAAAGATTTAGCTTTTGAGAATATATTTTTCCAAGAGAAGGCAAGTACTGTGTTTGAGAAATGAGTCATTTGTCCAGTGTTCTACGTTTGTTACTGATACATTGAAAAGTAAACTTATTTTAGCACAACATTCAGGGTAATCAGCTACAGGCATATGGATGTTGAATACACAATAATTGTCCACTTGGAGGTGACAAGGAGTTGTATACACATTGGAAGTCTTGGCAAGGAAACAAATTTCAACCATTTGGATTTTGGCAATGAAGAAGTGTAAGGAAAAAAACTACAATGATGGAATCCTACAGTTGCAAATATTTGACAGCTTAAATTTCCTACATTGCTTTTATTATTTTTCCCATTAATTTGACAATATTTATGGAGTTCTGTTTATATGAGGTCCTGTTCTAAGGTGATGAAGAATGCAAAAATATCTTTCTGATTCATTCTATTTTTTTTTCTTATAACAAACCAAGAAGTTGCATGCAATCATATATATGCCTATAGAATATTCCAAGGAATATCCTATATTATGTTTATTTATATTTTATTCCAATCTTTAAGAAATTTTTCTGTTCTTGTGTTCACCTTGATTTCCAAATGAAAAGAATTTAGCAGTTTGGAAATCCATAAAGAGAAGATTAGGATGTTGTTCAAATAGCTGGAGGATTCTATCAAAGCAACTGTGAATTTTTGCTAACTGTCATTTTCTTTTGAAGCTTTGAGTCGAGTGGCAAATTCAGAAGAAAAAAGAATACAAGTTGTTTAAGATTTTTAAAAAATTGCCTGACACCATTTAATTAGATGGCAGGAGGTCTTGAGTTGGGGGAGTCGTCCCCACAAAGTGTAAGGCAAAAAGAAGTTAGAATATAATATTGCTACCTGTAAATTTTATCTGGTTTTGATTAGATGTAATAATGATGAAGATAATCAGAGAAACAACAAAATTTGTTCTCATTTTATGCTGCCTGTCTTTACATGTAGTATTTCAACTAATTCTTATAACTATATAATTACTGTCAGTATCAAAATGTGAACAGAGGTGAAAACTTAGACACAAGTCATTTAAATACTTTGCAAAGATCATCCAGTCGCTTTGTTCTAAGGTTAAACCACTCTGCCTTTGAAGGAGAAAAATGCATTTGAATGTTTCAATACACCCTCAAAAATGAAACTTTCTTTGAAGAATAGTCTTTCTGTCTCTTTCTCTGTAGCCTTGGAAAGTGTGTTTGGTTATTACCTATAATTTTGTAAGATTCTAGTGTTTATGTTAGAATAATTCATAGATTCTGTGACAAGGGCTGAAGAAAGGCAACATTAAATTTACTAATTCCCTTTAAAATTCGACTGAATGAGGCACAAATTCTTTCACACACTGAGTTTCATTGATCCAAGATGTCTTTTGTTCCATAAAAAGCTCACCATAGAATCTCTTTTCAAGCATCAAAGTGTATCACTACACCTTAGGTTTGATTTATGCAGGATAATGTAGAATAAAGGAAACTGCTTTGAGATATCTGTGACTTGATTTCTAATCTTGGTTCTGATGTTAGGATCATGTGCAAGTCACGTTGTGTCTCTGGCCTTAGCTTAGTTATCTCTAAAGTAAAGGGGTTGATTAGACATCTCTAGGACCCATCTCCAGCTCTAAATGCTATTATGGCAAAGCTCCTCTTTTTCATCAGGAGTCAATGAAAAATCAAAAGAAGAATATGTTCCATAATTTTCCAACCATTTAAATAGGATTGGAGTTGCACTGAGACTATGAAAACACACAGTGGCCTTTTTCATAAATTTTTTTATTTGTTCTAATTAGCTATACATGACAGTAGAATGCATTTTGACACATCATACATAAATGGATAACTTCTCATTCTTCTGGTTGAACATTAAGTAGAGTTATACTGACCATAGGGTAATAATGTTTGATTCATTCTACTATCATTCCTACCCTGGTACCCTCTCTCTTCATTTTACTCCCCTCTATCTAATCCAAAGTACCTTTATTCTCCACTAGCTCCCTTACCCCATTGTGAATTAGCACCCACATATCAGAGAAAACATTTGGCCTTTGGTTTTTGGGATTGTCAAAATTTCATTTACCATAATATTCTCCAGTTCCATCCATTTACCTGCAAATGCCATAATTTCATTCTTCTTTAGTGCTGACTAATATTCTTTTGTGTACATATACCATATTTTCATTACCCATTTAACTGTTGAATGGTACCAAGTTTGGTTCCCTGTTTTAGCTATTGTGATTTGTGCTACTATAAACATTGATGTATCTGCATCTCTGTAGTATGCTCATTTTAAGTCCTTTGGGTATAAACTGAAGACTGGGATAGTGGGGTCAAATGGTGGTACCATTTCAGGTTATCTGAGGAATCACCACACTACTTTCCAGTGGTTGCACAAATCTGCAGTCCTACCAACAATGTATAAGTGTATCTTTTTCCCCACATCCTCACCAACACTTATTATTGCTTGTGTTCTTGATAATTGCCATTCTGACTGGAATGAGATGAAATCTCAGTGTTTTGATTTGCATTAATCTAACTGCTAGAGAGATTGAACATTTTTTTCATATATTTGTTGATCAATTGTATTTCTGTTTAGATCCTTAACCCATTTATTGGGATTATTTGTTTATTTTGTGTTAAGTTTTTTGAGTTCTTTTATATCCTAGAGATTAATGCTCTGTTGGAGGTGCATGTGGTAAAGATTTTCTCCCATTCTATAAGCTCTTTCTTCATGTTATTGATTGTTTCCTTTGCTGTGATGAAGTTTTTTTGTTGGATTCCATCCCATTTATTGATTCTTGATTTTACTTCTTATGCTGTAGGGGTCTTGTTAAGGAAGTCAGTTCCTAAGCTGACATGATGAAGGTTTTGGCCTACTTTTTCTTTTATTGGGTGCAGGGTCTCTATTATAGTATCAAAGTCCTTGATTCACTTTGAATTGATTTTTGCGAGGGTGAGAGATAGGAGCTTAATTTCCTTCTGCTACTTATGGATTTCCAGTCTTCCCAGCATCATTTGTTAAAAAAGCTATCTTTTCTCCAGTGAATGTTTTTGGTGCCTTTGTTGAGTATGAGATAACTGTATTTATGTTGGTTGATCTCTGTGTCTTCTTTTATGTACCATTGGTCTACGAATCCGTTTTGGTGCCAGTGCCATGCCAATGTTACTATTGCTCTGTAGTATAATTTAAATTCTGTTATTGTGATGCCTCCTGCTTCACTTTTCTTGCTAAGGATTGCTTTGGCTATTCTGTGTCTCTTTTTTTCCAAATGAATTTGATGATTGCTTTTTCTAGTTCTATGAAGAATGTCATTGGTATGTTAATAAGAATTGCATTAAATCTGTATTGTGCTTTTGGCTGTATTACCATTTTAACAATGTTAATTCTGCCTATCCAATAGCGTAAGACATCTTTCCATCTTCTAAAGTCTTCTTCTTTCTCTAGTGTTCTGTAGTTTTCATTGTAAAGGTATTTCACCTCTTTTGTTAGACTGATTCCCAAGTATTTTATTTATTTATTTTTTTGAGGCTATTGCAAATGGGGTTGTTTTCCTAATTTCTCTTTCAGTGAATTCATAACTGATATATAGCAGTTATGAATTTATACTGCTATAACTGCTTTTTTAACTGCTTTTATTTGGAATGTTTCACTCTGTCAATGTTTTTTTCCTTATGAATGAGGTTTAGACATTTATTTTTTCATATATGGATTTTCCTATTAAATACTTTCAACATGAAATTGCTTATTTTAGCTGATTAACAGGAACTCACTAAAAATCATGGTTTTCTCTTTCATTTATTGTCTGTCTAAGGCAAAACAATAGGTCCTAAGGGATAAGATGAATTGGGCATGCTTGTTACTGGCTACCACAGATACACTAATTATATTCCCTGCATTACATTACTGATTCTTAATAGCATCTCTGGACAGTTCATATTGGCTTTATAGAACAAATGAGTAACCTGAGATTATAAAACTCTTAAGTGGCAAAGTTTGGAATGAATCTGTGGCTGGCTGTAAATCTCATGTTCTGTTTTCCTAATACATTGCCTGTCCTAAATATTTGAAGATTGCTTTCCTCTATTTACAATCAGTTTTCTGAGAAGCCACTGACAAATTCAGCCTCATTCCTGTAATCTACAATGACAGTTTTTTTCATGGGCAAATTTTAAAGTAAGTTTGTCAGAACAGAGAAATAAAAGTTACAATCTGAGGAGTACTATTTTAGGTTGAAGGAGAGATCAGTCAAGGAGAATCTGTCATTCATTTCTAGACAGTTGGCTTCACAAATTCCTCCTACTTGCCTTGGTGTGAGTCCATCTGTGTCTGTTGAGGTGTCTGTTTTAAATCTTCGATTTTCCAGGTCAACTCATATCACAATCTAAAGGAAGTTTTTTGACTCCATAAAGTGACTTAGCAGAAAGCAGTAGGAACTGTTGTGAGTCACATATGACTTGAGGGTTGTAGGATGAATAGCACTGTGAGATTCTGGATCCAATGATATAAAAAACAAAAACAAAAACAAAAAAACCTGTTTTTCTTAATTCTGCATATTTTCCAAGATTGGAACAAAAATGTTTTGTTTCTAAGCTTGCTATAAAAAGTGATTGCCTGATGTTCTCCAACTAAACTAAATCATGCCACAAAACCAAAACATCTCACAAATAAAAGAATTTCATAAATTGCACCTATGGGGAAATTTGCACCTAAAGGAAAGGACTCAATTCCCATTACTTAAATTAGCTTTTAATGCAACTTTAATACACATCTTTTCTAGTGATATTATTGAAGTTGCTTGAATACACATCAGAAATAAAGCACCCTTCGTATTACTCCCTTCATAAAAATGATGAAATTAATCATACTTACCAGTTTGTTTTTCTATTGGGGAAACACACTGCCTGAATGAAGGAAATATTGTTGTAGTTTAATTTTGGAAAGGAAATAATCCTTTTTGTTTAGAATTGTAGTTAGTTTTAGCAGTTGCATATGATATTCTAAATAGAGTCTAAAGCCATTTAACTGATGGCACAGAGTTAATAGGATGGGAATTAATTGGGTGGAAGGCCCCATGAATTAGGTCTCAGTTCCTATGGAGCAATGAGAGCAACCATCCTGAAAAGGAAGTGAGAGACACTTACGAAGACCTCTACAAATGGAGCCTGCCCAGCTTCATTTTTGATGTAGTCTTGGGAAAAAAAAATCACATTTTCTATACTCACATTCTGCCTTGCTATTTAAGAAGTAGTTCTGAACTTTGAATCCTAATTAAACTAATAAAACAATTGATAAAAATCTATGTGATAGACAACATCCTGGCAAATTTATTACCAAAAAAAAATAATAACAAAATATGTCACCAGCTAGTGAAACATGTAAGCAGCCTATAAACAATGATCAAAGTCATCTCCCTCAGCCCTTTCAGAAGCAATTTCTATACCTTCTAAATGTTTTCATGCTGTTGAGCTTGGAAAAAAAAAATCCACAATGCTTGTCATCAGCATGTTCATTAAAGATGAATGGCCTAACATTGAGGTTGCTGAGTGGGTCAGGACACCATGCATTTCTTTCAGGACTATTGCTGTATTTTCTTTAGATCGTTCTCCTTTGAGCAAATTGTTATTCTATGAGGGAGACTTAAGGGATTAAGATGATTGAGCCTGCATAATCAGACTAAGGACAGATTTAAGGAAATTATCTTTTCTTCTAGCTGAAGTCTGGGTTAGTGAGTAAAGCCACAGTGTCCCATCACATAATTAGAATGCCTAGGCAAATCCTTATCCTGGGCCCTATATTAAAATTTCAAGCTTGTACCACCTTTAAAACCCTCTCAGCCATTTAAAAATCTCTGTATTCAACAGATGACCTCAAATAGTATTCAAAAGAAAACTAGGACTATCAAGTGAGCAGACTCTCAGCTCCTAAATGTACTCACAGCCTAAAGTCCCTTTCTTGTGGTCCCAGGAATGAGGTCCACCTCTGACCAGGTCCTGCACTCTCATCTCCATTAGAGCTCTGCTCTGGCTTCTGCCTTCTTTGGGTCTGGGAACTTCTCTTCTCCAGTTTCAGCCTCTCTCCTTATACTCCTTTTTTTCTTCAGCATGCTCAGGTAACTCATATGCTTTAGTCACATGTTCCAAAACATTTAGAGACAAAACAAAAGAAAAATAAACAGAAGGAAAGCTCTTTTCTTTGATTCTGGAACCTATTCTAGCTAAGTCTCATTTCTTTTCTCTATTTCCAAACCAAGCAGTTTGAATGAATTGCCTGAACTCACTGCCCCCATTTTTTGAATGCTTATTGCTTCATTAAGGTACAATGCAGCCAAGTGCATAGATCTTAAGCATAGAGTTTGATGGGTTTTGACAAATGTATACACACAAGGAACCACATTTAAGAACTCAAACATTTCTATCAACCCTGAGAGGTTCCTCCTGCCCTTTATCAGTAATCCCTGCTCAGTAACCTACATTTGCCTGCTTTCTGTAGCTGTAGCTTATATAGTTTGTCCTTTGTTTCCTTCAATTTTTAAAACAACCTAAAATTTAGAAAAACTTCTGTAAGTACTGTGCACATTTTTCCCTTGAATTATTTGAAATTGCCAACTTGTGCCCCATCAAGTCTGAATATTTTAGAATGTTTTTCCTCCAGCAAAAACACTTTCCTACAGGACCACAGTGCGACCATTCCAATCAGGAAGTTGGTACTGATGCATTACTGACATCTAACTTTCAGGATCTGTAAATGTTCTTTGCAGCAAAAGGATCCAGTTCAGAATCATGCAATGCATTTGTTATATGTCTCTTTAGTCTCCTACAAATAATATAATTCCTATAATCTGGAACACTTTCTCAACCTTTGCTTCAATTTCTTTATATTGGCACCTTTACAAAGTACAGACAGATTTATCTCAAGCTGTCTCTCAATCTGTTCTGACTGGATGGTCTCATGAGTAGATTCAAGTCATACATCTTAGCAGGACAATCACAGGAGTGGCACTGGATTCTTCGCATTGCACCACATCAGATGACTCCCGGCATTAAACTGTCCCATTATTGATGTTGTTCACATTGACCAGTTAATTACCTTCCAGTCTTCTCCTTTGTAAATTACTGTTGGTCCCTTTGCAATTAATGAATGTTTCATAGGGAGGCAATTTGAGTCTATGTAAATATACTGTTCCTCATCAAATTTTCAAATTATATATTTCCTCTTTTCTGTCTGCGTGAACTCTGGTTTTCTGTTTTATGAAATGATTTAAAATCCTTTACTACCATTATTTATTCACTGCTCAAACTGGCAACGATTTGGCCTGTGACAGCTCTTTGAAACTGTCCTTTAGGCAGGTCTTCATCACCTTTTGGTACTTAACTTTCTCGCATAATGGATGGAAGATTCTGATTCACCTTTTACTTTCCTGCCCCAGGCCTGGAATAAAACATTCCTCTGAGGAGTCTTGGTTCCTTCCAGAGGAGAATGTGACTATTATTTCGAGGCAGGGACTGTAAGGATAAAATTAAGGCTAAACGTGGTACTGAGGGTACGGCTGAAATCCAACAGGAGTGACCTCATAAAAAAGATGGAAAGACAACAGGGAAGCATGCTGGGAGATAAAAAAAATGCTACTTGAGGACACAGTAAGAAGGTGGCCATATGAGAGCCTTGGAGAAAGGCTTCAGGGAAAACCGATACCTTGATTTTGGACTTTTAGCCTCAGGAACTATGAAAAATGAATTTGTGTTCTTTAAGCTACCCAGTCTGTGGTAGTTTGCTATTGCAGCCTGGAAGACTTGCACAGGAAGGGGAAATGAAAAGCAGCCTGATTTTCACTTCGCGCTGCTTCAGTACTCATGGTGGCTTTGCACCTGCTCTTGTTCATATCCTGGAGAGTTTTCAAGTCTAACTGGGAGAGTTTAATGGACATGACTGTATCAATTAGCACTGTGGGCTCCTTCTTCATCCTTATATCCCTGATGGTATTGGTTCAATGAAGTTCATCATTTTGGCATCAAATATATGAGTCCTTCAAGGAGCACATGCCCCCACTGCTGCTTCTGTCTCATATAAAACTGATGCTTGCCTGTGGGGGTCTCTCAGCCACGTCCCGCGTGGATGAGAAAAGGGTTAACTGCCGGAGGATGATGTTGGCTACAGATCAATCAATTACCCATAAATTTATCTAGTTAATAAACACACAAGAGTCAAAACTCTTTTTAAATGAGAGGGGTCGTGACGGGTCTGGCCATACCAGTTCTGGCCTCTAACAACATGGACTAGCCCACCACTCTTTTATTTATAGACACACAGCTAAAGGAAGCCAAGACCAGGAGGAGCTGCTTCTGTGATGAGCAGGATGGGATGGAGTTAGGGGAGTCATTTTCTAAGGGAAACTGTAGTACCAGACAGGGAACCACTCCCCCAGTGCCACATACCTGCTGGCAATCTGGGACAGACCTCCTGTGTCTGCCAGTTCCCCGAAGTCAGGCCTGTGCGTCATGAGGCTCAACCTCGTCTGAGTCTACTAGATAAGGATGGCTTCCCACACTTGCCCTTTCAGCTTCCCACAGTAGTGGATTATTTTTAACTGGTGAAATCATTTTTAGTAATTAGGGAAATATCAGCCTTACAGGGAAGTAGAGAGGAAGAGGGAGGGGTTAGAGAGATAGAGATTAATTCTGGTCCATAACCGTATACATTTCTCCTGCCCTGTAATTGACCCCCAATATTCTCAAAGTATTCTTTTGCATGTGAGGCATCTTTTTTTATCAACTAGGACCATATTTTTGGCTTCTAAAATTTTTCTCCAGTCTCTGACAGTGTCCCCGGTGTCAGCATGAACAGTGGGCAATGCTCTCTGTGCTTCTCTTTGTAGTGACTACTGGCTGGGAAGCTGGGAAGTACTGCTACAAACAGAAACAAGTTCTTACTCCTTGGAATTTAAATGAGTAAGACTTAGCAGCAACCATCTTTAAAACTGCCTAATTAGAAGCACTGGTCTGTCAGCTGGCAAATTAGGAGGCCCTAGCACTACTGTGTGGCTGCCTTTTAAAGGATATTTTTAAAGTCTACCAAGGCCTGACAGGAAAGTGCTTTAATTTCTTCTAGAAAAAAGCAATATCCCAAAGAGCCTTGGCCCATTTAGCTCACTGGTCCCATCAAAGGTCTTTACATGAAAATATTTCATAGTACTTTAAATATAAGAGGGTCAAATAGAACTCATATGTTTCTCTCTTATACCTGATTCCCCTCTTGAAATATCTAACTCCATTAATGCCACCAACATTTATCCATTTGGCCAAATGTAGGGATCCTTTTCTCTCTTGGACATGGAGGTAGTAACAATGTCTTACTGCTATTACCTCCACAATGTATCTCTTGACTGCTCTCTGCCTCCACTGGCTGTGCTCTCCATCAGAGTCCATTCATTACTGAAATGCCTTATTAGTGATTTCCTTCTTCAACGAGATCATGGCATAAGTGGAAGAGTTATTATCAGGATATTTGATCAATTTCTTATATGTATATTGTTGGAGGTAGGAAATAATACTTGTCAAACCTGGAATCCAATATCTACGACCATCCTAACATCATAATATAATATTTACACACACCAGAATAACAGAAAAGAATGGAGGAGATGTGGTAAAACTATAAATGTTCGTGAATTCAGTGACCTATTTGTTGTGTTTGTTCTGTAACACCTAAGGACAAATTTCTTCATTGAGATAGAATCTGAAAATACCATATTGTGGACAGTCTTACCATTAAGTTCAAATATTTGTTCCTGTACCTCGTGCCTACTCTACTCCTATATTCCCAGCAACATGGTAGTTCATTGGAATTCCAATATAGACTGTATAAAATAATTGCATATATGTTCAAAAGATTTTAATAGATCAATATCTTCTGCATTTTGATGTCTTTTGGCAGCAAATCTGAATTTCCCTACATCTTGCTCAAGCATTTCTAATCCTGTCTCTGCCTGCTATTCTGTGGGAGAATTCTCAGTAAAGAGGTAGAATTTAGAGGGAACAAGCATCAAAAATGAATATAGTCATGAGTTCTGAGAAAGTCTGATATGGTTATGCTGGAAGAACAAAATGAAGATTAAATGAGGTTATACGTATATGGAGAAAGATCCTTGTTCACTACTTGACTCATAATTGAAAGAATTAAAGCAATCAATGAGAAAGGATTTAGAAGTATTAGAGAGATGGGTCTTTTCCCTGAATGTTGGATAGTGCATAAGGTCAGGAGGGTGGGCTGGATTCAGGTTATACTTTTATGTCTAGCACAGGGCCTAATTCATATTATATTCTTTGTATTTCTTATAAATAGTTATACATGACATTAGAATACATTTGGACAAAAAATTGTACATAAATGAAGCATAACTTCTCATTCCTCTGGCTGTACATGGTGCTGAGACATACCAGTAGTGTAATCATACATGCATAGGGGGTAATAATGTTTGTCTCATTCTACTGTCCTTCCCAACCCCACCACCCCATCCCTCCCCTCACTCTCTTTTGTGTTAGTGAAAGTTACTTCATTCTTACCTTCCACCACCCCCACCACTATGGACTGGCATCCACTAATCAAAGAAAACATTCGGCCTTTTTTTGGGGGGGATTGGCTCATTTCACTTAGCATGATATTCTCTAGTTCCATCCACTTAACTGCAAATGCCATAATTTCATTCTTCTTTAAGGCTGAGTAATATTCCACTATGTATATGTAACACATTTTCTTTACTATTTAGCTGTCGGAGGGCATCTAGGTTGGTTCCTTTGTTAGATATTGTCGATTGAGCTGCTATAAACATTGTTGTGACTGTATCACTGTACTATGCTGATTTTAATTCCTTTGGGTATAAACTGAGGAGTGGGATAGCTGGGTCAAATGGTGGTACCATTCCAAGTTTTCTGAGGAAACTCCATACTGCTTTCCATTGTGGTTGCATGAATCTGCAATCCCACCAGGGATGTATGAGTGTACTTTTTTCCCCACATTCTCTCCAACACTTATTATTGCTTGTATTCTTGATAATTGCTATTCTGACTGTAGTGAGATGAAATCTTAGAGTAGTTTTGATTTCATTTCTCTACTTGCTAGAGATGTTGAACATTTTTTCATGTTTGTTGATCAATTGTATTTCTTCTTCTGTGAAGTGTATGTTTAATTCCTTAGCCAATTTATTGATTGGATGATTTGGTGTTTTGGTGTTAAGTTTTTTGAGGTTTTTATATATCATGGAGATTAGTGCTCTATCCGAGGTGCATGTGGTAAAGATTTTTCTCCCATTCTCTAGGTTATCTCTTCACATTGATTGTTTTCTTTGCTGTGTAGAAGCATTTTAGTTTGAATCCATCCAATTTTTTCTTAATTTTACTTCTTGTGCTTTAGGAGTATTGCTGAGGAAGTTAGGCCCCCAGCTAACATGATGATTTGGGTCTACTTTATCTTTTATTGGGGGCTGAGTCTCTGTTCTAGTGCCTAAGTCTTTGATCTGCTTTGAGTTGATTTTTGTGCAGGATGAGAGATAGAGGTTTAATTTCATTTTGTTGCATATGGATTTCCAGTTTTCTCAGCATAATTTGTTGAAGAGGCTATTTTTTCTCCAATGTATGTTTTTGGGTTTGTCTCAGTGCCTTCTATTTGGTATCATTGGGCTACATGTGTATTTTGGTGCCAATACCATGCTGTTTTTGTTACTATTGCTCTGTAATCTAACTTAAGGTCTGTTATTGTGATGCCTACTGCTTCATTTTTCTTGCTAAGGATTGCTTTGGCTATTCTACATCTCTTATTTTTCCAAACAAATTTCATGATTGCTTTTTCTTGTTCTATGAAGAATATCATTGGAATTTTAATAGGAATTGCATTAAATCTGGATAACACTTTTGGTAGTATGGCCATTTTGAAAATGTGAATTATACCTACCCAAGAACATGGGAGATCTTTCCATTTTCTAAGGTCTTCTTCTATTTCTTTCTTTAGTGTTCTGTAGCTTTTATTATAGAGATCTTTTACCTCTTTTGTTAGATAGATTTCCAAGTATTTTATTTTATTTTTTGTGGCTATTATGAATGGGATAATTTTCCTAATTTCTCTTACATTGAAGTCATCACTTACATATAAAGGCATTTGATTTATAGGTATTTATTTTATATTCTGCTACCTTGCTGAATTCACTTATTAGTTGTAGAAATTTTCTGGTGGAATTTTTTTAATCCTCTGAATGTAGAATCATGTCATTAGCAAATAGTGATGTTTTTCTTTTCCTGTTTGTATCCCTTTAATTTCTTCCATCTGTCTGATTGCTATGGCTAGAGTTTCAAGGACTATGTTGAATAGAAGTGGTGAAAGAGGGCATCTATGTGTTGCTCCAGGTTTTAGCGGGAAATTGAAAATTTTTCTCCATTTAGAATGATATTGGCCTTGGGTTTAGTGTAGATAGCTTTTACAATGTTGAGGTGTGTTCCTACTATCCCTAGGTTTTCTAGTGTTCTGAACATGAAGAGGTACTATATTTTGTCAAATGCTTTTTCTGCATCTATACAGATAATCACATGATTCTTTAAGTCTATTGATGTGATGCATCATGTTTATTGATTTCTATATGTTGAACTTACCTTGCATCCCTGGGATGAATTCCACTTGATCCTGGTACACTATCTTTAAAAAATGCTTTTGTATGTGGCTTACCACAATATTATTGAGAAGATCTATTCAGTGATGAGAGAAGTGTGTTGAAGTCACCCAGTATTATTGTGTTGTAGTCTATTTGATTCTTGAAATTGAGAAAGGTTTGTTTGATGTACGTAGAAGCTCCATTGTTTGGGGTATATGCAATTATGATTGTTATGTCTTGTTGATGTATGATTCCCTTAAACAGTATGAAGTGTCCTTCGTTAGCCTTCCTGACTAACTTTGGTTTGAAATCCACTTTATCTGATATGAGGATGGAAGCACTTGCTTACACAGGCCATGTGAGTGATGTTTTTTCCCAGCCTTTCAGCTTCTGTCTGTGAATGCCTTTCTTAGGAGGTAAGTCTTTTGAAGACACCATACTGTTGGGTCTTTTTTAAAATCCAATCTGCCAGTCTATGTCTTTTGATTGATGAGTTTAGGCCATTAACATACAGGGTTATTATAGAGATAAGATTTGTATTCCTGGACACTTTTGTTTATTTTTGCTTTTTAACTTGGCTTAGTTTCTCCTTTGATTGACTTTTCCTTTATTGTAGTCCTTTGCTGGTTTTCTTTTCTTTTTTTTTTTTTAAATTTCCTTCTCATGGAATATTTTGTTGAGAACATTCTGTAGTGCAGGCTTTCCAGAGGTGAATTCTTTTAACTTTTGTTTCTCATGGAAGTTTTTTTATTTCATCTTCAAATATGAAGCTTAATTTTGCTGGATATAAAATTCTTGGGTGGCATTCATTTTCTTTAAGAGCTTGATATATGTTACTCCAGTACCTCTTGGCATTGAGGGTCTGGGTTGAAAACTCAGGTGAAACCCAAACTGGTTTCCCCCTAGATATAATTTGATTTTTTTCTCTCACAGCCTTTAAAATTCTATCCTTATTCTGTATGTTAGTCATTGTCCTTATAATGTGCCTTGGTGTGTGGGTCTGCTGTAATTTTGTGCATATGTAGTATTTGGGGTCCTGTAAGCCTCTTGTGGTTGATTTCATTCTTTAGATTTGGGAAATTTTCTGATATTATGTCATTGAAAATATTGTGCATTCCTTTGGTTTGTTTCTCTATGCCTCCATCTATTCCAATAAATCTTAATTTGAACTTGTAATATTATGACACATTTATTTGGGAGTTCTCTTCCTGGTTTCTTACCATCTTCTCTGTGCGGTAGACTTTATTTTCGAGAGTATATATTTTGACTTCATTGTCTGAGGTTTGGTTTTCTAAGTAGTTTAGTCTGTTGGTGGTACTTTCCATTGAATTTTTAATTTGGCTTATTGTTTCCTTCATTTTGAGGATTTCTGCTTGATTCCTTTTTATAATCTCTGCCTCTTTATTCAAGTGATCTTTTACTTACTCTATTTTCTCTCTGATACCATCCTTTATTTCAAAGATCACTCTAACTATGTACCTTCTAAATTCCTTCTCTGACATTTCTTCCATTGTGTTGTTGTCTGTGGATTTTATTGTTGAAATGTCTTGTTTTGTTTGAGGCACTTTTCTTCCCATGTGTTTTTCATGTTGTTTGTGTATCTTCCCATCTAGTGGTATGGATCTGAGGCAGTACAATTTCTACCCTGTAGTATTATAGTGTCCCTGAAGGCTTCCAGTACCTCATCTTTAAGGGAGAGACCAATACTAACAGCACCCAGTGCAAACAATATATAACCTCAAACCAAATAGCTCCTATTAAGATGTCTACAGTTGTGTCACAATAAACAGAAGTGATGTGTTCAATTATTGTCTACAATGTAAACAGTAAATTTGCTGAAAAGGTTTACCACTTCAAATAATGATCTATGAGGGAACAGAAGTAGTGTAAGATGTGATGTTTATGAGGGAGAAGGAGAGAAGATAGAGGTAAAAATTTATAGTAAGAATGAGGAGGAATTAATAGGGGATGGCTGTTACTATGAGAGAAGTGAGAGAGATTGCAGGGAGACAGGTGAGAGAAAGAATATATACAGATTTTTTTTAAAAAGTATATAAATACACAACAAAACTGTAATGTACTATTCAGACATCCCATGCCTCATTAAATTGATGCACGAAAGTATTTGGATTCAAAGATGGTAGAACCATGAGAGTAAGGGCAAAAAAAGAGAATGTCTCAATGGAAAATTGAACAATTGCTTTTGTTGACTTTCAAAAATTTTCTCAGCTTCTCTTCTACATTGATAGGTGGGGTTATCTGAATTTTGATGGTAACTCCAGGCATCTGGGCAGACCAGCTGATAGCAAGATCCCTCACACTCTATTCCCATCTTCCCACCCATTGTAGCAGGCCCCTTCCATCCTTGTGCACTTCAGGACTCACCATCTTTTCTACATCAAGTACTTATTTTTTTCCTGAAGTTAGCTTTAGGATTTAAATAAATTTAACTAAATTTCTATATCATTTCTTTTCCTGCTAACTAACACTCAGAGTTTTGTTCTCTTTCCCAGTATATTTTTGCAAATGTTGAGGAAAAGTAGTGCGTAAGGAGGAATTTGGGCCTTTTTGGAACAGTTGAAATGGAAGCATTGTCAAGGATTCCACAGCTTGATCATATATACCTATTATTTTATGACACTTAAACCCTAAGGCAAGGAAGCAACCAACTCCCCTGCAGATTCCTCATCGTCTGAGCAGATGGGTGTGATCTTAGGCAGCCAACAGTGCACATATGTTGCTAATGTTGAAAGGAGGATTCTGAGCCAAGAATAACTGCAAAAGAGTGTCTCATCATACCTTCTCTCTCAAGTGGCAGTGATAAATAAGGCCCTCTCTAGGATTAATTAAACAAAATGAAAATCACAGTTGAACATTAAGGGATGAAATGGAAGATGCAGTATGAAAACGTCCCATTGTGATTTGATCTCAGTGGGAAATGCTGGAGAAAATTCCTGACAACATTTTCATTAGGACATCATCAAATTGGTCAGCATGCATTTATACCCATGGATTAGTACAGATATCATAAATCATAAAAAGCAAGCATGACCAAACTTCAGGTCTCCAGAAACAGATGCTAAACAAAATATTCAAGAAATGTCAGCTATTATCTTGCATGTTATGTACTGCAAATTATTAAAATGACCTTATTATAATTGATAATTTTCTTCCCCTAGCAAATTCTGAAGATTAATTTTCTTAAAAAAGCATTTTTTTCATTTATTCTTGAATGATTAGTTTGTCTAAAGTGTACAGATTAAGTATGAGTGTGTATTTGTGTTTGTTTATTTATTGTTGCTGTGAATTGAACCCAGGTGCTCTTAACCACTGAGACACATCTTCAGCCCATCTTATTTACTTTTAAATTTTGAGACAGTGTCTTCCCATGTTGCTTAAAATCTTTCTAAGTTGCTGAGGCTGGCCTCAAACTTGTGATCCTCTTGCCTCAGTCTCCCAAGTCGCTGGGACTACAGGTGTGCACCAACACATCCATCTCCAAAGAAAAATTTCCTTCAGTAACTTTCTGTTACTATATTTGTTTATTAAAATTTTGCAGACTAGAAAAAAGTCTTTTAAAAGTTATGATCTATGATGACAAGACTGTATGTGAAATATCAATGCATATCTGTGAGGTAGAACACCTCATTATACTTTCTATAATAGTAATATTTCTAAGCATTCATTAAATAAGAAAGAAACACTTTTCACTAAGACCAAAAATGAAACATTTTTTTTAATGATGGTAAGATTCCCACAAGAGAAACAACGAAGAGATTTTTATATTAGTTTCAATTTAAAAATCAGAAATGCCATCATTATAAAGTAAATGCCATTGCCTACTACTTAGCCAGGTGTATTCATATAAATGTATAGTTTAAATAAGTTTTTATTTTCTAAATATGGCAATACAAACAATTATGTTGATGTATTCCAATTTTATAATAAGCAGACACTCTGTTTCCTCCTACACAGGGAAAAGCAGGGATTTCATGATGAATCCACTTTTTCAGAAAATTGGCTTACTCTCTGAACAATAAAATTAAGTGTTAATTAAACTGATATGAATATTAATATTCATGTACTTTGCCAACCATTAAGCATAGCGTTACACCTGTACAGAGCACTGAACCACAGGAATTGCTGTCAACTTACTCTTCCATATTGCAAAGGAGTTGGCCCAGAGTCTAAGGCTCATTCAGTTCAAAGAAAATACTGACTGGGACTTTTCATGTCTTTGGATAAGAAAGCCCTACTTTCTTTTTATTGTGGAGCATTTCAGTTAATCAATACACATATTAAAGAAGTGTAGTGTACCATAGCTTAATAAGGAGTTTCGCTTATGTGTGGATCAAAGTTTGTTGAAGGTGGGAAGATGTTGGGCCAAGAGTCAGATAAAAGCAGAGTCTGCTCTGCTTTTCTCTAGACTTGCTGGATATATGCTGCTGAATTTGCATTCCTAATATCTGAAACGAGGGATAGTAATGCAATAACTCTGCCTAATGAGAAATTGTTCAGAGAATATGCATCTGAAAATTCCTTGTAAATTGTAAAGTGTAGCTTCTTTGTTGTATGTATTGTTATCATTATGAGACATATTCAGTAGTTAGGCATGATTTTCATGCTTCTATCTGGAGCAACATCTTTGATCTTCTGCATTATTTGCTTGAAAACTTATGACACTAGCATTCTAATAACATTGTTTGAATGGCTACAGTGAATATTACACATAACTATACCGATAAAACTCACTCTGATTCTAATCTTTTGATTTGATTCAGGATACAATGGTATCTCTAGTAACCTTTATGATGTAGTAAACTTTCCAAAACTTATAAACGTGGTTACCCATTTCAGCTTTGAATAGTTGAATAAGTATTTGTTGTAATTAGTAGGATTTAAAGGCTGCAATGGTTTTTAAAGTTCAACTCCAAGAGTTGCAAAAATGACTTTGTGTTTGGTAAACAAGTAAGACCTCAGGAGTGAAGTACAGTGGGCTAAATGTTCATGAGTATCAGTTTTTATTTGAAACTATATTTTGTGTTAATATCACTACATAAAAGGGCAAAACATGTAATAAACCCACTGTAAAGATGCATCAATCTTCATCAAGGCCATTGGATTTGACAGCTGGAGAGTGTCAGGTTAGATGTAATGATACTCACGTTCATCAAGGTGCGTCTGAATGGCTAATGTGCATCACTTTAGCATAACGACTTGGGATCAGCTGTTTCTCTACAGGGATTCTAGGTACTAGATGGGGATGGAAGGTGTCAAGCTAAAACTGTGCTTCAAATCTTGTAGATATGTCCTGCAAAGCAAATACCTTGATAATTTCTGTTTTGTGGAAATTGAAAACTGAAACCCTATTGCCTCACAATATGGTGCATTATTCAGGATATAAAAATAGATTTGTATTCTCAATTATTTTAGCTATGCATAGGGAACTGATTTGTCTCATTGGCTTCTTTCTTTGCCTGAGCATCCATGTGATTGTGCACATACAATGCTTTCTGGTCTGTCAGTGTTTATGTAAGAAATATATGTGCTTTGATTTATGTCATCTATGTACAAAATTTTATTATTTCCATTCTTACATAAGCCTTATTTTGCACAACTTACACACATACACACACGCACAAACACACACACAGTTCCACATTACCCATGGTGGGTTCATTGGATTTGTATGCTGGGAAACTGACTTTGCTTGGTTTAAATGAGTAAATCAGGGTTGATTGTGCCAGTGTTAGTGAGCCACCAAACTAGCTTTACCTATTTCCATCTTTTATCCTGGAAATCACCTATACATTACATCCAAATTATTACTTTTTCCTGCAGATGTCATTCTATAAGGCTGTGATCACTAAATGTTAAGACAAAATACACATAAATATTATTTAGATATAGATATAATTTATTTGGGCATATATTAATCATTTGAAGGAAAAATGAAAAGAGCAACAAGCAGGAAAAGAAGAAAAAAATGAAAGAAGAGGAAATAAGACTGAAGGGAAACATAATGAAGGAGCTGAGCAGGAAGATGGGTTGTAATTAAAGTGAGAGATGAAGAGGAAGAAGAAGCCTTTCTGTCTCTGGGTTTGCTGTAGGCAGTGACTGTAGGCTGTTCATGGTGGTGTTACTTTAGTATCAATCCCTGGGTAGCCTTATCTCTTTCTCCCTCAATCTACATGGCTTAGGAATTCCTCTGCTTTGTTATCACTTTCTGTCTCCCTGATTATCAGGAAATAAGCTTGTATTAGTTTGCTGGGGCTTCCATAATTAAATCCCATAGAGTGTGAGACTTAAGTAAGAGACACTTACTCTCCCAACTCCGGAGGCTGGATATATCTGATCAAGCTTCCATCTGACTGATTTATTGGTGAGAGATCTCTGCTTGGCTTATAATGGCCACCTTCTTGCTGTGTATTCCCATTGCCTTTCTTCTCTGAAAGCAGGAAGATAATAAGAAGAAGGAGAGAGGGAAAGCGAGAGAGAGAAGAGATCTTACTGATAGTATGGGGTATATGATGGAGTATGACTTATACTCCATCAGGACAGAAATAGTTCAGAAAAATACTCATCTTTCTTTCTACTTTTCCATGGCCTACTGGTATGTTTGTTTAACATACAAGCCTCTTAATATATTCTCTATTGCTATAACAAAATTCCAAGAGTGGGTGATTTTTAAAGAAGTGAAGCTTAATTGGTTTGCAGATATGGAGGCTTGAAGTCCAAGATCAAGGGACTTCATCTGGGGAAGGCCCTGTGCTGCTTGAATTCATGCAGAAATGGGAAAGACAAGCATATGTGTATGAAAAGAGAAGAAATCCTTAGCTTTGTGTCTCACATGCCTGCAGAAGTAGTACCACACATGGACTAGTACCCAGAGTTTACTGTTTGCACACTCTGAAGTTGCAGTTGGAGCCACTTCTGAAGTCAATTGAACCCATGACCAGGACGCAGGAAGCAGAGACTCAAGGTGGCCCTGGTCAGTGAACCCATGCAGGGGGCCCTGGTCAGTCCCCTCATACATTCTGTCCTCCCAGAACTCTGGGTTTACAACAGGAAGGGCAACCTTGAAGATCTTGGAAATGCCTTTGGGCCTTACTCCCATTGTCCTGATCAATACCATCTGCATTCCCTCATGTTCATATTGATTTCTTCAAAAAACAGTTGGCTAGCCATCCTGATCATTCTCTTCTGTTCCTTACATGACCAGGCTGTGAATTTTCAAAATTTTATGCTGTTTCCCTTTTAATTTTAAATTCTGCCTTTAGGCCTTCCCCTTGTTCCCTTATGTCAAACAAACCATTTCTACAATTTGCTTAGCAATTTTTTGCACCAGAAATCCTAGTTCATCACTCTTAAGTTTTGCCTTCCACAAAGCTTCGGGGCATGGACACAAGGCAGTCAAGTTCTTTGCAACTATCTAACAAGGATGGCTTTCACTTTAGTTTCCCACAAAATGTCCTCCTTTCCATCTGAGGCCATGTCAGAATGACTTTAGTATTTATCTTTCTAACAGCATTCTCATCATGACTATTTTATCACTAAGAAATTCCAGATTTTCTTAGTCCTGATTTCTTCTGACCCTTGACCACAATCACGTTAGACCCTTGGTTGATGGAACTCTAGGCTTTTTTCAGCATTGACGTAAAAACTATTTCAATCTTCTCCCATTACCAAGTCCCAAAGCTGTTTCCACCTCCACAGGTATTGCTACAGCAATAACCCACTTCTCAGTACCAATTTTCTAAGTTTATTTTCTATTGTTTATCACAGAATACCTGAAGTGGAGTACCTCATAAAGAATTTATTTTGGTTCATAGTTCTGGACACTAGGAAGTTCAAGAATGGGTAGCTACATCTGGTAAAGGCCTCATGCTGCTTCAGCTCAAGGAGGAAAGAAGGGCAAGTCTATGTGTGTGAAGTAGCAGCAAGGAAGTCAGACTCTCTTCATAGCAATCTGCATGGTAACAGAATTCCGTGAGAGAGAGGGAACTCATTGATATGAGAAAGGCATAAATTAATTCATTAGAGCTTTGACTCTGTAACCTAAATATCTCTCACTAGGCTCCACCTCCCACCACTGATGATTTGGAGCCAAGACACAGCATGAATTGTTGTGAAGACAAACCATAACCAAACTATAGCAGATTCCAAACCTTCAAGTAATGACTATATCTATATCTATATCCTTCCTTATGTCTATATCTTCAAAGACACAGATTCTTAGATGGAAATATCTCAAACTATCAAAACTTCCTCAATCTCCTATACCTTCCTTTGTGGCTCATGTTGTACATATTATTGGAGTGGCCTCAGCTGCTGGTACTTGTCCTTGTTTACTTCAATAGGTTATTGTGACTGAATATGTGCTTGAGTGTTGCATATTACATCGAGAAATTCACTTTAATATTTATGTCTATTACTACCTGGCCTCTGACTCTTCCTTTCCCAGAATTTATAGATTTGCCACATGTCTTTCTTGCCTACCAAACCAATCTGATATTCCACTTGAGGTCCTGGCTCACTAGTTTCCAGAATTGGGTAGACTTTTGGTTTCATCTACTTATCTACTTTTAAAGACTACTTAACAACTTTTAAAACTTGATGATTTTGTTTGTAAAAATGAATGACAATATATCACTCTGAATATAGCCTTCCATATTGCTGACAATACCCTGTATAGTTTGGCCAATCTTAAGCATAGATCTAGTTTTATTATATGTACTTTCCCAGAAGTTCCTCGTGTTTATTAATATTTGTAAATAATTAGCACATGTTCTTATCTTAGTACATAAGTTTTGAATCATTTAAATGACAATAAAGGTTATGAGATATCCCTTTTCAAAAGTAACAACAGACTATTGATGAGAGCATGTGCTTGTGTGTGTTTGTATGTTTGTATGCCTGTATCTTCAAAATGTATTCCAGTCAGCAAATCTCCTGGGTTACTGTTTTATATTATGTCAATGCTTTCTGGGCTTCAGGTAGTGAAGAATGATCCTCTTGGATGCCATAGACATCAACAGGCATTGCAGTGAGGGCCCTATTTTGACACATTTTTGACATATTAATTGTTGTAGACTTAGTCATGCAAAGAGCTTTCACTGGAGAAACCTGAATTTGTGCTTATGATTTCTGAGATCCCACAATGGAGCTCCAGAAAACTTGACTGAAGACTGGGTCATGAAAATACCTGGATTCAAGGGTGAGATTTTTCTTCAGGAGTTCTACCAAGAACCCAGGCTGGTACTTTGCAGCCAAATTGTTTGAATTCCTTTAAACCTGGTGATGATACATGAGTAATTGTTCATTAACACCATGAACATTTATAGTCTCTGTTCGCACTGTGAGGGTGACAACTAACAAGCTTTTCTCTCTTGATATAAGAACCCATGAAGAAATGCAAAGCAGTCAGAGAAGATTCCATTACAAGAAGATCATTGTTTATGGATTGTCTTTGCAAAGGTTTCTTACATCTATCTAGAAAGTGAGATTTGACAGCACTGAGAAAGTCAATAAAACTATTAGTACGTGCTGATTGTTTATTATTTGTTCAACATGTAAAATGTGCAATATGGTTTCCATACGAAGATAATGAGACCCTCACAAAATTGGAGTTCAAATTCCATTCTTTCTGTTAATGTAAATGTGATTTAAAAAGTTATTTTCCCCTTTGTGACAAAAGGCATAAGATAGGTAAGAGTCAGTCTAAACAAGAGTCAGGAATTTATGACTTGAGAGCTGAAATGAAAATTTAGTGTTCAAAGATGGTCATATACTTTTTCAGGTAAATCATTTCAAATTGAGGACAGAAATACTTTGGATTCTGTTCTTCACTTAATTGTGTTTCTTGTCAGAGTGTCAGAAGATTTCATTTCTCCTGCCCTTATGGCCTTAGCCAGAGCATGGTACTGAAATGAGACATTTGTTTTAATAACCCGTTAAAGTTAATGCTGTGTATAACAGACTCTGGATGGCTTTGACTTGAACAGTTCTCATTCACTTAACGAGCAGGACATTCTATTCGGAGAGAAAGTTGGTACTAGAAAGGGTATGTGTTGGGTTGAGATCTGATGGCTTCCATTCAGCCACAGTCTCAGCAGTGTTTCTTCTTTCAGCCTTTGTCTCAAGTGGCAGCATCCATTGAAAGCATGGGGTGGAGGATATAGTGACATTTCAGTTGTCACATTTTACCATAGTGGACTCCACTTTTTTGCAGAATGTAGTCATATCCTCTTCTCTAATGGTAAGTCACAGGAAGTTCTAAATCATCTCAACCCTCTATGCATAATCTCTCAGTCATAGTCTGATTTATACTCTAAATTGCAATTTACTTCATTTTGGCTTCTTTGGCAGGGCAATCTGAGAAAAATTGTTGAGTAAGGCATATTATTCTTTTCAAAATTTTTCTTGTCTCTGTTTATTCCTACCTTCCCCTACCCCTGCCACCTGAATGCTTCCCTACCTCATGCTGGGTTCTTCAGGAAAGGACATTCCCTAGATCTTCTGGATTGTCTTCCTCTCAACAGTAAATGACCCATATGTCCTTGCTTCCAGGTTCTGTCCATTGCTGCACAGCAACACTAGGTTTAATCAAAGAGAATAACCTCAAGAGGGGAACGGTAGGGGAGTGATGTTGGCCAAATTATATTGCTATATTTTGTGCATGTATAAATATGTAACAAAAAATTCCACATTATGTATGACTATAATACACCAATAAAAAATATAGAAAAAGAAAAAGCAGCCTCAGCTATTGAAGAACCAAATGGATTCCTTCTGTCTCCCAGGTGACCTGATGCATTGAATACCCTGACTCAGTACAAAGCACATGTCTCAGAAGGGCCCTGTGAGATGTATACAGCCTGAGATGTTAGTACTAGTAGGAAAGATATTTTTCTATCCCATATGCCTAATTAGTTTTTGCAAATACCACTCAATAGAGCATGCAAGCCAACCCTCATGCTGAGGACTCAGTTTTCTTTTGCCACAAGATAACACTAAAGATTATTTGATTGTCAATGTTGTTACATCATTTTCTTGTTTCTTCTCTTTTCAAGAAATGCTTGTTTTTTTAAAAAATTTAAGTGGCTTACAACATATGTCTTATTATTATTCATGTTGTGGTAAAACGAGTGATGGGTATAGCATTTTATTGAACTGCATAATTTAAAAGTATGCTTTTATGTTGATTAGATAATAATGACTTGTTTTATAGTAAACATATAATGAAAACCACAGAATTTTATTATTAAATTTTTACTTTCAGTTCCTACGTCTTCAAAACACACACACACTCACACACATACGCACACACATACACACACCCCTAAGTATTAAACAATATTTCATAGAAATATCAAGACTCATGAGATACAATAATAAAACATTTTCCCCTTTCCCCTTGTTCATTAGCCCCTTATTCACAAATCCTCAGAGGTCCAGTAAAATCTTCAACATAATAAGAAAGATTCACATGAAAATTCATCTCAGGCAACTATTTCCATAATCAAAATGTCAGGTCCCACTAAGTCTTTTTTTTTTTTTTTCCTTTTTTTTTAAGTGTAGCCTTTTTCCATCCCCGGTTCAGAACTGTTCCACATGGGAAAGCTTTCTGTGGGAAAAGTGAGCAAGAGAAGGTTTTGCCTCCCTTTTTTAATTCATATTGTTCTTCAGTTCTTTCGCTCTTCTTTGGGGTTAAAAGTTAGCCCAGCGATGTCCTTCTCAGGCCTACTACAGAGCTGTGGTATAGGCACAGAGGCATACTTTTTTACCTTTTGTGTTGAACACCTGTTAATGTCCCATTGATCAAAGGAACTCACACAGAAGATCCCAATGCTAATGAGACAATATCTTCCCATGGGAGAAGTGGGAAAGAGTCAATATTTCTGAACAGTAATTCCATCTACCAATGCGGGACACTCCCACCTCTTCCCCCTGAGCCTCAGAACGAAAACATGTGGAACAGAGTTGATCTAGACCCAATTTCACCACAGCTTAAAACACAACAGTCCAGGTGACCCCTAGATGATCTCTAGCTGCCTTGCAGATCTCCAAGAACAGATGCTTATTTTGTATTGTACTGATTTTGCAGTTGTTTACTATGCAGCAATAGATGTCCGTTAATGGCAAGATCCAAAGCAACCAAGGCCATTTCATTTTCATGTGACCCAAAACTGGCCCACAGGAAACATACACCTTTTTTCCCATTTTGTGGACTGCAATTACCTCTCCCAACAGTTCTCTGCACTGTGCCCATAAACTGCTTCAGCTAGTCTTAGACCCTTTAGAGTTAATTTGGTATAAATTTGTCCCTTAAGTTCCTGTTATATATCAGGATTTCTCAGTTATCTTCCTGAACCATCCTCATCCTCAACTTGAGCAGAATGGGGAGAACCATTCACAAGAGCCCATGTTGGAGATCATGAACTGCAGGTAGTAATTGGGTCTCAGATGTAGCATAAAGTCAGTAGTCAGTAAAGGAATATTAATTCACTCCCTTGTACCACTGTGACTGCCTTTGGACTCTGAGAATATTTGCTGCTTATGGTCCTAAAATCTCAGTCAGAATTGGTACAGAGAGGTTCCCATTTTTCTGTCTTCACACACACACACACACACACACACAAACACACACACGCACACGCACATACAAAGCACCACGTGTGCATGCACATTTATAATTGGCTCATGGTTTACTTATTGTTTTGTAGCCAGTTTTTCATTTACTGTATTATGGGCATTATTTATCACTTAAAAATTCTAAAACATCATTTTAATTAGTATACAATATTTCACAATTTATTAAACAGAACCAAATTGTGTTTTGGGGTCATTTCTTTTTCTTATTTTCTGCTATGGTAATTCACACAATAATGAGCATGTTAAGCAATAAATTCACAAAACTTCTTAGTGCCATATGACTGAACTAAAGCCTTGATTCTTATAATATCAACTTTCCATTTCCAGGTACTTTAGTATTCATTAGAGATTTGGTGTTTAAAGTTACCCACCTCTATCTTTCTATGTGTAAGGTAAAGATTGTGATTTTAATTTTTTCACATATTTGATATCAGTGATGATATAGCTCCTTATTTTGCCAATAGTCTTATTTTTATCAACTCCAAGCAATTGGAAGTAAATTGAAAACAATATGACTTTTCACAACATACTGTATTTTGTTGAAAAAATCAGTTTCCTAGATATAGTCATATAGATATAAGGTGTCCAGTTGATATTTAGCATTGTTCTTGGTGTAGAGAAGAAAAAAGGATAATTATATGATACTGTCTGTAGCATTTAAGAGTTTACTTCTTGGGCTGAGTTTGTAGCTCAGTGGTAGAGCACTTGCCTAGCACATGTGAGGCACTGGGTTTGATCCTCAGCACCACATAAAAATAAATAAAGGGCATTGTGTTTATCCACAGCTAAAAAATAAAAATTAAAAAAAAAAAAAACATGAGTTTACTTCTTGATGGACAACATGGACACATACAAAAGTAATAAATGAGGCAACTATCCTAGAAATACATGGTCAGTATATGAGGTTATGAGCTTCTAGCCTTTCATTCATTAGATTAGGGCTATGCCTGGGGTACCATGTATAAATCATGATGTCCTCATTCATATTAAACATTTGAATCATTGCTAACTCATGAAAGGGTCTTACATTTTTAAGTTTCAGAAATTTTGCCATTAATAGGAGATACTAATGCCATCCTTATAGACTCTTGTGAGAATTTGAGACAATGCCTCAAAGCATAGGGTCCAAATAGATCGAGGTAGTTATTTTTTATCAAAGTTAGAGGCAAATTAGGTCCTTCAGGTCCCACTTCAATAATACTGAAGTGATTAAATTTCCTCAAGCTTATGTGTACAGAATAGTCTTGGAAATATTAAAGGTCCTCTACTCATTAGAGCTAATTTTGTGTTCAACATACATAAGTTATATGTTATTGTAATGTGGGTAAAATTTTCAAGGTAAGCATATATAAGCAAGTATCAAGGTTTTTTTTGTAGAAATAATTTCCATATTATCTTATGAATGTCAATAAAATTTGTCACTGTATTCTGAAGTTCATAATCTAAAACCAAATTATCCTATCTTAATGGGTATCAATGTGTACCTATGTCAACTGGATTCAATCTATTTTTACATTAAATAAATAGAAACAGTGACAAGCACAAATCTCTTTAAATATGTGTAGAGATAGTGACCTCAAGCAATGTACATGAAATTGTTTGCAGTATCCATTGTATTACCATAAATAATCATACAACCTGTGTAATATTGTACAAATTTTATGTTTTAGCACTTGGAAATATTTTATGAATTTATAGAACTAAGTTTTTCTAAATTATCAGTTGTAGTGTCCTTTTTTATTCTAACTGCAGGGACTGATATAAAAACATGGGTTAGCAAACATTTTTATGAAGGTAAAAGTTTCAGACTCATTAATTACCTGGTGAGGTTTTATATTTTTTCAAGATGAATAACATTAAACAAGTTTATTATTATAAAGACCCTTGATCAACTAGAGTTTTTAATTATTCCTAATATGGTTATTATAATATTTGGCAGATATTTTTAACCATGAGAGAGAGAGAGAGTAGCCAGTCTGATTGTTTTCCTGACAGTTCTCAGGACAATGAGAGAATAAAGGAAATGTATTTACCTTAATATTATTCATGACACCTCATTAAACTATTAAATCTCACACATTTTAAAGTTCAGAGATTTAGAATATCTTCCTATATTCAACCTAGGCACAATATACTGGGAATTATGAGGATTCTGTTGTTCTGTTACCATTTTATCTCCATACCTTTGTGTACTATACTAACCTTTTTGTAAGAAACTAATGTGACAAAAATGCAGTTGGAACTAATCCACCAATTATTTCTTTTTGTACTATGGCGACCTGCAGTGGTTGTGATGTGTTTACTTGGGAGTTTAGGAAATGATGTGAACTGCTATGCCTTTAGACTTAATTCTGTGTGTCAGTTGTGAAATGTAGACTCAGTTAAGTCCTCTTTTATGCTATTTGTGGTGCTGTGATGAAATGTGTTAATCTGACTTGATTTTTAGACTTTCAGGAAGACAGTTCTACAGGGTCAGATAAAAATGAATGAATTTCTCTAAGATTTCAAAGAGAAATTTGAATAGAGATTTTTCTGTGTTTGGATTTGGAAGAAGAGAAAGGCTTATGTGGTGTTAGGAAGAGATGTGAAAAATATGAGAATAGTGAAATCTCGTCAGTAACTATTGCTTGCTTGCTTACTCTCTGTTGGAGAGAGAATAAACCTCACACTTAAAAGGATAAAAGTTTGTTGGTAATAGGAAAATTAATCCAAGTTATCAAACAAGGGGCAAAAGTGCCCATGATCCTTTGAAATAAGTTCTACTTTGTTGGAGTAGGTTAATTGCACACTGATTTCTTGAAATTGTAGATGAAAATTGTTGAACACTCATGAAATGAAGGGCTCAAAAAATCATAGAGGAAGGTATAGTGTTGTAAGATTGGACATTAACTACTGTTATCCTTATTTTTGAAGAAAGCAAGAAAGTGACATCCATGAGCTTGAGAAAAGTGAAGACAATAATAATCACAGGAAACATTCTAGAATGAATAATTAAAAGGATATGAGTACTTACTGCAAGTTACTATGATTAGAGGGAGCCAGCATAAGTGCACATGTTGTGTTACTGTATATATTAGAAGTTGGCTGATGTTTGACTTTAGTTACCACCTTTTCTTCCTAATCTACCCTAACAGTGGCTTGGAAACTGAACATTTGATTTTTAACCTCCTTAGTTGCTTGGGGTAGACAGTTGACATGTTTTGGACCAATGAAATACAGATAAAATTTGTCATCATTATTCTTCTTATTTTTTATTTCTTATGACTGAAAATAGGATGCAGTGCCTAGAAGTTTAGCGGTTATCTTTGTGAAATTATAATTCAACAAACTAAGGATTCATGTAGTTCAACAAATTCATGTCTATAGTAATAAAATTCTGAGACTTAATTATAGATGCTATAGCTGTATGTGAATACTATAGAGAGATGTGGCTTAGGAGCAGTGCCTTTCAAGAATGTCATATTTTATTTGGTAGCAAGTGCAATTCAAAGCAATGCTGTGTATGTAACCTCCAAAACTTATGGTCCATGCTTTACCAACACTAAATGTAGCTGAGCTATGTTCTCAAATTTTCTGACCAAATATGTCATGAAGGCCTAAAAGTATGACTGTAGATACTTGATTATCTACTTTGCAGTAAGAGATCTAAGGATAATATGATTGCAGACTTTAAATATTAAAAGACCATAATTCAAAGAGGAGATAGACTTGATTTTAATAGCTCTAGAGTCATGAGTAGGACTACAGACTAGAATTTGGGATATAGTTTACGGTAATTTAGTTTAAAAAAATGGACTAGACTAATTGGCTAGGCACTTAGTTTCTGGTTTAAAATATGCATGTAGAAATTAAGTCTCCACTTGAAATAGATATTTTAGGAAAATTGATGCATTTGGGAGGATTGGAAACATAATTTCTAAGGTCCTTATTAATTATTGTTATATACAATGATGCTTTCTAACATTAATCTCAGGATCTCAGAGAGTAACATTTTTTCTTGCAGATGTATAAAGAATTATTCATATTGTTGATGTGGTAACACATCCACCAGTCACTAATTCTATTTCAGTAAATATTTATTTTAGCTTAAAATTCAGGATACTGTGATGAGTTTCTCATTCCCATTTTTGTTTTATCACCTTCCAAAATAAAAGGTTAGATATTTAAGTTTACTGGGAGGTGAATGAATTTTCTGGACTATTAAATTGTTTGTTCCATGATTGTGTTTAAAGGTCAAGATTGTGGGTTTATCTTTCTGCATGAACTTGATGCAGTTTATGCTGAATAAATATAAAAGGAAACACTTTGGGCTACAATCTTTACCTTTGAATACTTAATCAGTGATCTAGACCATGCAATCAGTTAAGAAAGAGACTAGACAAAACAGGTGAGTGGTTTAGAATGTTACTTGATATCCTTTATTGACACCCTAAACTCCATTTTACACTTATTCTAGTGAAAAAAATTAAAAAGCTAAAAGACTGCATTTCCAAGACTTTATTGTCTCTGGGATTCTAGAGGTAAAATATTTTGGCAATTATATTCATTTTTGGAATACTGCAAGGTAGAAATGAGGCTGAGGCTATCTTTTGACTTACATTCAATTGTTGTCAGTGGCAGGTAAGGTTATGGAACCCAGGGATTCCCTGCCGCAATATGCACAGGCTCATCCCAAGGAGTCCTGTGCATGGGTAGAGTTCCTGATTCAGCGTAGTTCTCAAAGTGTACTCAGGGGAAGTAACTGTACAGTTTTGTGGGTCATTCCTGGAGGCCCAAGCTTTGATTTGCTACTTCAACCTTTCCAGTCTGTTAAAATTCTTTATTGTGCAAAAGAAGCCCTTAGTGTGCTTTTAATTGCGTCCTTCTCAAAATACTGGATTATTTTCTATACTAGACCATGGTGGCTATTCATAACTAAACAGAACAAAGTTTAAAATGGTTGGACAGTACTTGGGCTTCCTTCTGGCTCATAAAGACTGCTTTAGCTGCACTAAGATCCTACAACTAGGTCCTGACTATATCATGCTACATCATCTTCACCTCAATGCTTTGGAACACATTCCTCCTAGACCTAGATTATGCTCATCTGAGCTCTTCACCTGCCCTACTTCATGTCAACTTTTAAGTCTCATGAGGCTAAAGTGCTCTGCAGCACAGACTCAGTTTTGCCTCTGTCCACTATACTTTACCTAAAATTTCTGGTATTTCCTGGAAATCCACACTGCATTCTTTTTCTCTCTATCATAATACTGATATCTCATAACATAAAGCCTCTCTTTGTCCCCACAGTCTGAGCTTTATTGGAGTCAGTGAGAGAGTTTTTTAAATTTGTGGGCCTAGCATATCATCAAACTGAAAGCACATAATAGTGCTTGTTACATGCATCAGTATATAATTAATACACAGCTGAGTGGAAATAAAAAACACAAAATAAAACTCATGATTTTAAAAGATAAGGATTTTCTTTGCCTGATTGATGCTGAGATGTTTAAAAATCCTGAGTAAATATATGGTGAAAAATTGAGAAATGTGAATTTATAATAGCTGGAACTCCTTTCAAAGGGTTAGGAAAAAATATAGCAAATATGGTAAGATAACAGCCATTGTACAGTCATATGCCACTTAACAATGGGGATGCATTCCAAGGCATGTGTGATTTAGTGATTTTGTCATTCTGCAAACATCTTAGAATCTACTTACCTAATAGAAATGGTTTTGCCTCCTACACATCAGGATATATGGTTTAGCCTGTTGCATCTGGGCTACAGAACTGCATGGCATATTATTGTAGGTAGTTGTAATACCATGTGTCTAAATATTTGTGTCTAAACATGGAAAATGTACAGTAAAATATGGCATAAAAGACAACAAAATAGTATGCCTCTATTGGGCACAGACCGCGAATGGGGCTTGCAGGATTGGAAGTTGGCCTGAATGTGTCAGGGGTGAGAGTGAGTGTATGTGAAGGCTGAGAACGGGGCTCTACACTGTTGTAGAGTTTGTAAACCCTGCTCTTATACTGTACCAATTTATCAAATATTATATTATTTTCTTCAATAATAAGGTTACTGTGAACTTTTATTTTATAAACTTTTAAAACTTTTATATTTTTAACTCTTCTGTAGTACCATTTAAGATATGAATACATTGTGCACTGTGTAAAAGTACTTTTTTCTCAATATTTTTATTCTATAAGCATTTTTCTATTTTTTTCTTTTTACTGTTTAAATGTTTTATTAAGAACTAAGACACAAATAAACACATTAGCTTCAGTTTGTTTATACCAGCATCAAAAACACGTCAGTAATGCATGGAGCTCCTATGTCATTAAGTAATAAGAGTTTTCCTGCTCCATGAGAGTCTCATGGGAGTAGCACTGTAATATTCACTCTCTGTTCTATCTAGAATGTTATGAGGTGCTTGCCAGTATCTAGGAGAGGCTTCATGGTGTTTATGAAGATGTTCTTTTAGTTTTTCTGAATACATGGGAAATTTTGTAATAAAAAGTTGGAACAATATAAAATTTTAAAGGTGATTTTAAAATCATTGTTCCCTGTTACTTGTACCCTAGATTCTGCTTGCAGTTCAGAATGAAAGTCTTAAAACTGTTTTGAAAATGTTGCAAACATTTATGAGCGAAGTGTGAGTATTTGTGTGTTTATACATCACACACACAACACAACACAAATTGTATTATGAACATTGTATGTAGATTCCACCAAATGATATTAGAGAAATTTTATAGGTGTGAGTGTGTGCATGCATGTGGTGGAGAAAAATGTGAAATGAAACTCAGAATAGCTCACTTGAAGATCATAAACATAAAGTAGTTCTACAAGAATGGGAAAAAACATTTTTAAATGAATAGATGTAAATGTAATTTTAAAATCATTGTTCCTTGTTACTTTTATCCTAGATTCTGCTTGAGGTTAAGAATGAAAGTCTTAAAACTGTTTTGAATATGTTGCAAACATTTAAATATCTAAAAATTGCACATAAGATTTTTGGCCTATTGAAAGGTCAAGAAAGAGAAGGTACTGAGGAATGAGATTCATCCAGTTATGTTACATGCACATACAAATATAATATAATGAATCCCACTATGTATAATAATTAAAAACAGAAGAAAAATCAGATCATCTGGAAGCTCACATTCCTGCAAGGCTGCAATCCTGAGAGACAGTCTTGGCTGCTCCCTTTACATGGTGACCTTTACCTCCAGCTTGGCATTGTCCTCTCTCCAGCTTCTTCCAGCTCAGACCAAGTCCAGTTGCCCTTTCACCTCAGCATGTGCACTGTTGGTTGTTTCCTTGTACTGTACAAAAGTGGAGGAAAGTCATTTCTCAGTGGAGTACTTAGGACAGAAATAGGAAAATATATGTCCTTGTGGAAATAGATGTTATCCTTTTGTGTTCAATATGGAAAAAGTGCCTGCTTCAGAAAAAAAAATCAAACCTGGCACAATGATTTTCATTCAAGTTGACTGAACTCTATAGGAATTTGAATCGGGTACTATAGGAAATGAGAAAAATGGTGTATGCTCAACAATATAATATTTTATCTGTAAATATACAAATATAATTGTATATTGATGTATTTTACATTGTTTTTAAAAGCCAAAGTAGTGAGAGGAGCATATTATTTGCCAGTCACTATGTAAAATTCTTCAGATCTTTCCACAGCATCTAATTGAGATAATCCTTATGACAACCCATTGAGGCAGTAATTCTCACTTCCTTTATTTTAGTGAGGAAAAAAACTAAGACACAGAATACAGTGTTTTGGTGGTTGAGTGAGTCATCCAAGGTTCACCACTCTAAGTGAAGGTGAAGACTCGGTTCCTTTGGCCATAGAACATGTGTATAGATCACTACACTACAGAATACAGGCTTATCATGGGGTTTCTCTCTAATTCTCAGACAACAGTACATTTTAGAGGAGAAAAAAACTTTGACTCCTAATGCACTGATGTTTGTGAGACTAGGAGTCTGAAGGTACACAAAAGACATCTGGAAAGTGTGTCTTGCAGTTGGATGAATTAACTATTTTAAGACTGAATTTCCTATTCAAAAATAGTATACATTCTTATGTATAAAGAGTAATTTATACATTAAGTAATTTGTGGACTTCAGGGAAAAAAGGCATACAGTCAGTCCACCACATCCATAGTTCCTTACCCACAGATTAAGCCAAAAGCAGATTGAAGTTTTGGGGGAAAAAAATGTGCCAGTACTGAAAATGGACAGAGTATTTTTTCCTGTCCTTCCTTTTCTGTTCCCTAAACAATACAGTAAAACAGCTATTTATATGATGCTAGTTTTTAATAAATAATCTAAAGGTGATGAATTATATTAGAAGGTGTGCATAGGTTATATGCAAATAATATGATACTATGTCATTTTATATAAGGGACTTCAGTATCTGAAGATTTGAGTATTCTCAGTAAGTCCTGGAAACAATTTCCTGTGGATACTAAGGGAAAACGAGTTCCCAAGTATCTTCTTGGTACTTTTATGAAGTCTTTTTCCCCTCTTAGAAATTAAGAATTAAATACAATGCTCATGAATTCTCACTTTCCTTTCCTCAGGCATCTAAATGTGGTTGGTTGAAAAGTGAGCATTAGAATTTTTTGGGTGAAGCTATTTGAAAGTGCTAAATTTTCTCTGCTCACTCATTCCTCTTTTGAAAGGTTCTTATTTGGACAAGAATAAAATATCTTCTTGTATTGCCTGATCAACTCTTCTAATTGGTGCCCATAAAGCAAATTCTTATGACAACTCTCATCAGTTGAGAGTGAAACCTTCTCCCTTCTGCCTTTGCCAATTTAGAAAGTGCTATTACCATTACATTTCTAGAAATATTTTCTTTTACACTGTACAGGAAATTGCATGTCAATTTTTAAGTGCCATTGTACATATTTTTAGTCAAACTTAGATCTACATGACACTTCACTGAAGTGAGAAATGTAAGGCAAAAAGAGGCTTATCTCCCCTTTGCATTCCAAGTACGAAATCATTACCTGAATCATTTAAGATGAAAATCACCCCTTTGGCATGTGCAATTAAATAGTGGCATTATATGTAGGAATTTCACTCCATTTTATTTGAGAGAAAAGATTGTGGGAACATAGAGCCAGACACAGGATCCTTTAATGTCATATATCACCAAAGGAACATGATATCATAACCACTGAGGGAAAAATGGAGCAAAGTCTATAATATTGATGATATTCCCAATGAGTGGCAGCCAGGTTATGCTGAATCTTAAAACCAGTGAACTGTCTTAGATTTTCCTAAAATTACTTTTCATTGTATAATATTATTGCATTCATATTGTATAGAATTGTATGTATGTAACAAATGAAGTATCACATCCTTGGCTAGGTATTGGATCTCAGTTCTTCCAAGCAGTGCAGTGTAGTCATTTTGTGTGCTACACTTTCAGATAAGGTGTTATTGGAATTCTCCTCAGTCTGTTGTTGCAGAGAAGTTAAGATTCAGAAACTTTTTTGTCTAGCTGGAGACAATCCTTCCCTGTTGAGTTTAGCAGTATTTTTTCTCCCCTTTAGAGAGAGAATTCAATATTCAGTATAAGCTTATTTGGAAGTGGATGGCACATTTTTAATGTTATGGTAAATTTATTAATGTGGAATCTGCTGTGAATTATATTATTTTATATTTAATAAATGTAATCAGAAGTGTGACACATATACCTATTTCTAAAGAAAAAAAAAATTTGAATATCAAATATTTTATCTTGGTTTGGACATCTTCTTGGTCAATGAAAATTATTCATTGGTATTTCATTATAACATGAAGAACAGCTGAAAGGAAAGGCCATTGTGGACACCATCCAGATACAATTGTTACTGATAGACCAAAATATCTCATTATCTAGTGTTCTTGTCCAAGGCTGAAAGCATTAGCTTTCCTTTGAACCTTATCCTTCTTTATTTCTGTTCTTCTCATCAACTACTCCCAACTCCTGACCCATACCTTTCATTTAATTGTTAAATCGATCTATTCTCTTCCTTCATATCTTGTTTTCTTAGTTCAGGTCCTATGCTTCTGCCTTCTAGTCTACAAGTCTAGTTGGTGCTTTTCTACTTTGTTCATAGAGGGATGGAATGGAAAAATAAGATTTACAGAAGGAAAGAAATATACATTCCCAATTTGAATAGATGGCTCATGATTGTAGAGAATGAAACAGCTTTGAGGATTATTTATATGATCTTATGAAAAGGTAGGTCTACCATTTTTAAAAAAAGAAATCATCCTCCTACCCTCCCTTCCATTTTTCTGAAATGTATCTTAAAATATGTACAAACACACACACACACACATACACACACACACACACACACACA
>JAJEJO010005801.1:174757-186395 GCA_020662805.1 Glaucomys volans
TTTCTCTATGTTTTTGTATTTGCTAAGAGTAGCTTTGTGGCATAACATTTGGTCTATTTTAGAGAAGGAACCATGAGCTGCTGAGAAGAAAGTGTATTCGTTTTTTGATGGATGGAATATTCTATATATGTCTGTTAAGTCCAAATTAGCGATTGTGTCATTGAGTCCTATGGCTTCTTTGTTCAATTTTTGCCAGGAAGATCTGTCCAATGGTGAGAGAGGAGTGTTAAAGTCCCCCAGTATTATCATGTTTTTATCATGTTTTGGTCTATTTGATTCCTGAAATTGAGAAGGATCTGAATGACATACATGGATGCACCATTGTTTGGTGCATAAATATTTGTGATTGTTATTTCTTGCTGATTTATGCTTCCTTTAAGCAGTCTGAAATGTCCTTCTTTATCCCTTCTGACTAACTTTGGCTTGAAGTCTGCTTTATCTGAAATGAGGATAGAAACTCCTGCTTTTTTACTTAGGGTCTGGGCTGAGAAATCTGCTGATATCCATATTGGTTTCCCCCTGTGGGTAATCTGATGCTTTTCTCTCGCAGCCTTTAAAATTCTATCTTTGTTTTGTATGTTAGGTATTTTCATTATAATGTGCCTTGGTGTGGATCTGTTGTAATTCTGTGTGTTTGGTGTCCTGTAAGCCTCTTGTAATTGATTTTCCATCTCATTCATCATATTTGGGAAATTTTCTAATATTATTTCATTGAACAGATTATTCATACCCTTGGTTTGTATCTCTGTGCCTTCCTCAATCCCAATATCTTAAATTTGGTCTTTTCATGATGTCCCATATTTCTTGGAGGTTTCGTTCATGATTCCTAACCATCTTCTCTGTTTGTTCGACTTTGTTTTCAAGATTAAATATTTTGTCTTCATTGTCTGACGTTCTGGCTTCCAAGTGATCTATTCTGCTAATTATGATTTCTATTGAGTTTTTCACTTGGTTGATTGTTTCCTTCATTTCCTTGTTTCCTTCAAGAATTTCTGTTTGTTTTTTTCTCAGAACTTCTATCTCTTTATTGAAATGATTTTTTGCTTCCTGCAATTGCTCTATTAGCTGATCATTCATAGCCTGATTCTGCTCTCTCGTCACATCATTCTCTTCTCAGATCATTTTAATTATGAACATTCTGAACTCCCTTTCTGTCATTCCTTCTACCATGCTATCTTTGGGTTCTCTTGATATATCATCTAGGTTTGTTTGGGACACTTTCTTCCTGTGTTTTCTCATGTTGCTCATGTATCTTCCCCTCTAGTAGTGCAAATCAGAGGGATTGCAATTTCCTTGTAAAGACGTAAAGTGTCCCTGCAGATTTCCTGTAACTCACCCAATGTTTGAGAGGTGCTTGATCAAGCGGTGTGACCCAAGATAGCTGCTGTCCCACTACCTCCAGGTTGGGAATGGTCAATGCTTCTGGGCAGAGGCAACCTGGTGTTGATAGACAATCAGATACAGCAAGGTGCTAGACCCCGGGCATGGGTGTGGACCTGGGCACTAGACCAAGTTGCAGTGGGGGCACAGAACTGTGCTCAGTGATGGAGACACTGGGCTTCGAGCCTAGGCAGGCCTGGGCTCCTCGCTGGGGGATCAATTGGTGGTGGCAGGTGGTCACTCTCTGCCAGGGAAGCTGCAAAATAGCGCTGAAGAGCCTAAACGCCCTGCTGGAGCTGGCGACCGCCTCCGCTCCAGGCCAGATCTCACCAGAAGCTGCAGTGCCGTGGCCCTGCCAGAAGACCTGAGCTCAGCTCTGAGGACCCAGGCAGCTGAAGATGGTCTCTCTGCCAGGGAAGCTGCAAAATGATGCCGAAGGGCCCAAACTCCCCACTGGAGTCGGGGACTGCCTCTGCTCCAGGTCAGATCTCACCAGGAGCCAAAGCCTTGTGGCCCCGCAGGAAGACCGGAGCTCAGCTCTGAGGACTCAGGCATTCGAAGATGGTCTCTCTCTGCCAAGGAAGCTGTAAAATGGCCGAGGCTGTGCTTTTAAATGTTATATAGTCAGATGGGAGAAGACACCCAAAGGAGGTGGAAAGGAGGTGAAATTTGGGAATTCAGTGACCAAATAACTATCCCAGTTTGCGCAGGATGGTGCTGGAGTTACCATGATAAATGTATCTTTAGAACCCCCTCTGTCCAAGGAAACTGACCCTTATTTGGAGTGGGAAATAACTGAACACAATGAGGAGTGTCTAACCTGTAAGGCTCAGAAAATTTTTAGTGACCATTTTATAGAGGTGTGTTCTGCATCATGATATTTTGAAATAAAACGGTTTGTTTTAGTGATAAAGGACACAAGCCATTCTTATTTAAATAAGACCTTTGTGTTATAGCAGAATTTTAGGAGTTAATAAAATGGTAAAACCAGCAACAGTGCTCATGCACTGATCCTCCATTTTAGTCTTTATCAAA
This sequence comes from Glaucomys volans, assembly GCA_020662805.1. NCBI lineage: Eukaryota > Metazoa > Chordata > Mammalia > Rodentia > Sciuridae > Glaucomys > Glaucomys volans. Next base: position 177,173 of record JAJEJO010005801.1, read on the forward strand.
TAATCCTAAAAGGATTTTAAAGTAAAAATTCCAAAGAAAGTTTTGATATTTGATCATTGGAGGAACAGTACCAAAATATCAAAAGTTAATTCAAATGTATGAATAGGAGTTAGTAACTCAAGAAAGAGATAAATTAAGTTTCAAAGGGAGATTTATTAATTATAGTTCTATTTGCATTATGCTGAACATCTGAATAGTATTTTTGCTTTTTTTCAAATATTTAAATGCAAAATTAAGCTCACAAATTTATACCTTCAAAAATTGCTTTGAAGTTACTGGCTTCATAAGGTCTGACCTTTTCAAATTTGCCTTGGGTTTAGGAAATTTTTTTAAATTTTATTTTGTTTTTATTGTTGTGGTGGTGCTAGGAATTGAACCCACAGCCTCAATCATGCTAGGGAGGTGTCTACTACTGACTGGATTTCTAGCCCACAAATTGATTTCTGATAATTGCTCTAGTGGAAGAGATCATTGAACTGGTGACCAGGTTGGTCATTTTACCTCACTCTGAGCAGCGATTCTTTTCTGTTGATGACTCCTACTCCTTGAAACTCAACCTTCCTATGGATTCCAGGGCCCTTTACTTCCCTGATTATCCTTTCACCTCAAAGCTACCCTTTCCCTATTACCTCACTTACAATTAGTATTTGTCAATTATAATAATGTTAATAATGAGAAGAATCTATACCTTTTCATTCCTTTTCTCTGTTTCTTTTGCAACTGTGTACTCTAAATGCTCAAGTTCCCCAGATCTCAAACATCTGGATCTCCCATCTTTTCTTCTTCACTGACTTTTCTTGGTGATCTCTCCCAATTTATTGACTTTAAAAATCACATCTGTACTGATGGCATTTTTCTTATTCCATCCTGAATTTTTTTTCAGACCTCTCTGTTGTAAATCCAACTCCTTAGTCGACTAGAAAAGGTTCTTCAATTTAATATGTTCCAAGCTATACCCAGACTTTTCCCACTCTTGCTTCTCCAGAAGAAGTGTCCACCATCACTAAAGGAATGACAACTCAATCCTTCTGGTTCCTTAATCCAAATATGCTTAGTGCCATCCTCAACTTCTTTTTTTTCCTACATCCATAGCACCTCTGTCAGCAAATTTTGTTAGTTCACCTTTGCCATCTAACCACTTATGTCAGCCTCTTCCATTATCATCCTCATTCAAGCTATCAATATTTCTCCTTTGAATTATTGCAATAGCTTGCTCAGCTAGTCTCTCTTCTGACCTCTAAGGATGGTAGCCAGAGTGATTCTTTAAAGAGATGTGAGACCCTGTCACTCTCATGCCCACAATCTGTCCCATCATGCTCAGAACAAAAGCCAAATGTATCACAATAGTATACAGCCAGACATAATCTGAATTTTCTTCATTCTCCCCTTCTGTCTTGGTCTCTCCACAGCTCCCTGTCCTTGAACCATGCAGGTCAAACTCCTGCCTCAGGACCTGTGCACATGCTTTACTCTGGATGTGGAATGCTCTTTTCTGAGCCATCTTCACAACTTCTCCATGAGTCCTTCCCTGACTACTTCGTTTAAAATTATACTCATGCACTTCTTCACCACTAGTACTGCCTTCCTTCCCTGCTTTACTTTTCTTGTGGCATCATACCCACAGTTAGTCCAAACTCAAACATCTGTATCATTACACAATATTCTTATTTTACCAAATGTGGAAGTATTCCACCAAGTCATAGTACAGTAGATGAAACCTGAGGAGCCAAAGTTATAAGATCCTGGTAGATTACTAGAGTCTTTCTCTATCATTTATCATCATACTGCAAGACCAATATATCCCCCAGGCAAGTATTCTAGGGTTTGTAGTTTTCCTCGTTAGATTTCAAACACAAGTGTGGCTTAGCAATATATGGCCTCACATTCTTGGACATCTGGCATAATGTAGATAAGAGACCATGCAGGGTCTCACTCTGAGCTTTTTTGAAGGTGTTAATGTTTTATTAAATTTCTCTTATTGTATAATCTACTCATGCATTGTTTACCCTCAGCTACTATTCCTCTCTCTATTTACTTTAAGTCACACTTTTCCCCTTTGGAAGATATAGTAGGATCAGTCACTAGACTCGTTTAGACTGCCAGCAGCAACACTAATTTAGCTAAGTACTTCCCTCTGAGTCTTCTCCACTCCTATCTACATATGGTGGGAATTCTTGAATATAGAACATGTGGGATATCTTACTTGCCAGACAAAATTGCTGAATTCACCATCAATCCTGATTTTGTATGAGATGAAGCCAGATTTATCCCATCAGGACCTTGAAAATTTTGATAGTTACACTTTCTTGCTTTAAACAAGAACCATCTTTCTTTTGGCACTTGTAATTGATATCCTGGTCCTGGGAGTGCTGTATCAGGTGTGGAAAAAATGAGGCAATATAAAGATAAATTAAAAAGTTGAGTTGATACAGGAAAGAACTATACAGTCAAACCGGCCTCCTCCCCACTCTTTCTTCCTCAGATCCCACAGAAAAGTGGAGGAATATATCCAGCACAATCCACCCTCATGGCATGTCAAAAGTGAGTGCACACCAGTAAAGATGCATAAACCAGTCCTTCATGCTTATACTGTATTGCCCCACTTTAAACAATCCTTGCTTCAATTGCCCAGTTCTAATTCAATATCAAACCACTCCTCTGAGGATGTTTTCTTTCTGCCCATTATTGGACATTATGGACTATAAAGATATTTCATGGTTTAAAGAAATGTCAATCTGCAGTTCAAATTTGTACAGTGTCTTTTGTTCTGATTATTTTGTAGTACTCTGAGCAATTGCACCTTCCAGTGGATAAGTAAAGGCCAGTTCGAAGTTAGTATTTATTTCTGTTAGGAAACATTTGGAGCCTCCTGGGGCTAATGAAATCAGTCTTACACTATGTGCAGGGCGTTTTACCCAGGAAGTCTTCCCTATGACTGTTTATAGTCTCTTTTTATCCTCTATGCACATGGAAGAGATTTATTGGCATTTTATGCTTTAAAGGGTATGATAAAATACGTCTAGATTCAGTCCATCTCTGCAATGCTGCAGTACCTCTGTACTCATTCATTTCATGGACTCAGGTGGTTATCTAATTGAAACATATCAAGATGTCTGCTCATCAATTCTGACCACCTTCCCACCCTGGAAATGGATTTTTTTCAATAGAAATCAACTTACCTTACTTTAATAAACACCTCAAATTTCTATAGTGATTTCTGTAGAGCCATAGTTCATAAGAGTATTTCTTTAATAAGCTAGCTTCTTATTGTCACTTTACCTGAGCATATGGCCAAGCATTTGGTCAGCACCTATAGGTTGGGGAAAAAAAAAAACTAAATTTAGGAGGAAACAGCATTTAATTCAGCCTACCAGGTTGATTTGTTCTAACTTCTTCAATCAGAAAGGCAACCTTCCTAATAGGATGCTGTTAATGCGTCTTGGAACTGGATCTATAAACCAAAAATCTTTTTGTTGGTCAATCAAGACCAGTTTATGGACAGAACTCAAGTAGCAGTATGATTTGGAAGCTTCTTGGGTTGTTCCAAAGTCAGCCTTAGGGGAAAAGAGCCTCTCTGTCCAATAATATATCCTGTGTTCTCCTAGTAGCATGTTCCTATAAAACCACTTCAATATTCTTTTAGATCTCTTCTAGGCATATCCTATCAGAGCATTTCTCTAACATCACTCATGATACTATGGGTAATTCAGTCTTCTCAATTATTTTATGTCCTACATCCACATGAGCAATGCCAATAAAAGCTCAATGTTCAAATACTAATTGTCTTTAAAATGAATCCTTTTTTTCATCTGAAATCCCAGTAATTATGGCTGGGTGGTGCTAATAGGATTTATAATAATCTCCGTCTATGCTCCCTACAGACAATTCCACTGATAATTTGTCCATACCAGCACTGTAGTTTATCTTCTATACTGTTTGAAATTAATGACTTGCACAGGCTCAGGTGATCTTACTGATTTACTCTTTGATAGCAATTAATATGGCCTGAAGTGAAGAATTGTCTTCATCTTTACAACAACATATGGAGGAGACAGTCTCCAATCTGATACAACATAATCCATTCATCCTCATCATCATCCTCAACCCCACAAAATATTCAGTAAAAGGAGATATTACCACTTGATGTGACATCTGTTCATATATTTCAACACTCATCCAAAATTTCACCTTAATTTCAACTCTTGAAGTTTTATATCTCCTAAGTTTAAGAGTAGCCCCTGTTTCAGCCTCTCCTCTGTATTTAGTACTAAAATGTTTGGGGCTTCCATGACAAGGAGTCCCAGCAGCATCTATTCTCCATCCTTGATCATTTTACCCATTCACACGTAAACACTTCTAGCTCTCTAATAGGAGGTCAATCCCTATAATATATTGCTAATGGGATCATCACCTAGATGATCCAAAATCTGTTTCCAGAATTCCTCCAAGGTAGGGTGAACAAAAATTTGTTTAGTTCTCTTCAATGTAGGGGGTTCACCAAGGGCCCCCATTGGTCCACTCAACCTCTGAGAGTGATGTATTGAGATGCTTATTTTTGCCCTCTCAGTGTCTGCTTTATTCATCCAATTTTTAAGTAAATGCTTAAAAATTACCATCCTACTGGGATGAATCCCTTGACTTTCCCCTTTTCTTTCCCTTGCATTTCCCCCATAATTGTTTAATTTATTTACCTCATTTCTTAACAACTATTTAAAGATTTTCACTATCTTTGATTCTCTCCTTTACTTCTCCCTAATTTCTTGGTCTGTATGTATGGTCTTCACTATCTGGTGTTTTGGTATAACTTTCTCCTGTAGGAATGGTTCTGAAGGTAGAAGCTCTGCCTCAGGCCAATGAGAATCAAAACTTGACCTAACATCAGGTTCTTCTCTAACACATTCCCATGGTAGGTGCCTGGAGACCAGAGGCTGTAGTTCAAACTAGCCAGAATCCGAGCTTGGCCCATCTATTGTTAATTTTAACTGTTATAGAATAGATTAAAAATAACATAGACAATGTATTTTTTCCCTTCTCATTTTGCATTTCCTTGTACATCTAGTAAGCCAACTACCAAGGAGTTAAATACATCATTTCTAAATTCCACTGGTAAATTTTACTACTGGAAATTCATAACAGAACAGCTGCTATTTCTATACATTAGAATGGAGTGATCCTATAGCCACTAAGAAATCAAAGATTTCTCAACATCCATTTAATGACAAAAGCATAGCAACTTGACCCTCATCATCCATGCCACAGCCTCATTTTGGAAAAATTTTTATAATGTGTTCATTGGAAATGATCTTCCCAACTTACAATACAGGTGTATACCTGTGTATATATATGTGTATACATATATATATATATATATATATATAACATATGTATATATATAACATTTAAAAATAACATATTTATTCTGAAAAAACTACTAAAAATTATTTAAAATCAGACCATTCTTGAAAATAACTTTTACTCATCTGAATTGAAAAATGTTCATAAATTGCAAAGCTTTAACTCAACTTCTCAATCTAAAAACAAATTTCTATGACAAAAATGAGAAACTAGATTATCAGTTATTTGAACACTAATCTTGTATCCCATTTTTAACAATTCATCTGTCCTCTCTCCCCTCATTTTGTGGGGTTTTAGCCTTGTCCTAGAGTAATTTGATTCTTTTACCTCTGCTATGTCTCGAAGGATTATGGAATACTGTATACATGAGATAAACCTAAGATAGTAAAATTTGGTTATTGCTTAGCACTTTTGTTGTATCACATGTTTTTCCAATTTTTATAGAAAAAGAACACAAAAATCTTAAACTGCAAATGTAGGAAAACAATCTTTGGATAAGTTCATAAGAACCAAATAAAACAAAACCCAAATTCAGATACTGTTTTATTGATACAAAACTGAACACTACTGATTTTATTTCAGTGTACGCAGTAACTTGTTCAGTTGGTTATATACATGGAGAAAAAATAATTTTAGGAAAATGATGTGTAGTAAAAATGAAAGTGAAAAGCCAAAATCTCTGTAGTTACAGTGCAGAAATGTCCAATACTTTTCCTCCATGGTTTCAGGAGATTCTTAGGTGTGGCTCTTACACAAGGAGAAACCCAAATTCAAATTCTCAGTCTACCCAAAAGTACTGAGTTGGAAACACTGGAGGGGCCTAAATACCAGTGCTTCAGTGATCTCTGGGTGGTTCTGGGATTCACTAAGTTGGTGAACCACTGCTTCAGGATGCTCATTGTAATATCATGTCCCATCTCCCTGTGAAACTTCACCAGGAGACCCATCCTCCCTTCCCAGTTTATGGCATTTCTTATATGGTAGGTATAGATCAGCCTCTCTGTTTAGAGTTAGTGTTCACCTGTTTTTTGATGTCAGGTCCTGAGTGATCAATGTGAGAACTCTGAGTAAGTAGAGACTGAGGGTCTTTTTTTAAGTTTTAATGAGACGGATATCATTGCCCTGTGTACATGTATGATTGCACGGATGGTGTGACTCTACTTTGTGTACAACCAGAGAAACAACAGCTGTACTCCATTTGTGTACAATGAATCAAAATAAATAAACTAAAAAAATAAAATAAAATAAAATTTTCATTTATACCAATTTATAGGGTACAATGCAAATATTTGATACATATATAAAGTTTGTTATGATCAAATCATGGTAAGAACTCTGTCAAACATTTTTTAAGACTTTGATTAACATGTAATAATTGTACAGATTTATGGGGTACAATGATAAATTTCAATATATGCATGGGTTTTAAGGGGAATATCCAAAGGGCTCACAGAAAATCCTCTGCAACTGGACAGGACAGAGAGGGAAAGTGAATGAGCACTGGGATCTAAGTGTTTCATCCTGGGGCTCAGCTTAGCAGTGGAGTAACCCGTCATCTAGCATCATGAGCCCAGCCAGGGACAGTGAGAAGTGCCAGTAGCTCAGGTATCCATCATGTCAGCTCTGTTAAGGAAAGAATATAAGAATACAGTTGTACAGCCTGCAAATAATCAGAATCAGTGCTCACTGGCTTTGCTAGTGACATACTAACCAGATACTGAGAAATGCTGAATATCTGTTCTCTGCAACACCTACACAAGAAATGAAATGACAGCAATTACGCTTAAAGTACAGAGGCGCTGGCCAACAGATTTCTAGCCAGACAATATCTGCCAGCTCTCTGTGTCTTCAGTGTTGAATGCAGTTTATATTAAGTTGTACTGTGTATTTAAATATTAAGTAAGTTAAGTGAATGGTTGGAGATAGAATATGACTAAGTGATTTTTTAACAAATCCTTTTTGTTTTGTTTTAAGCGTCAAAGGAAAATATTAATTATATGGAATATCAGGAAACTTAAGATGAATTTTTTCTCATTATTGAACTGAACCATATGAAATTGCTGTTGCTCTAAGTCCAAAATGATTAGCTCTTAGCAATTTCATATAGTTCTGCCAATAAATTTGAGGTTTTGGTAACTACTAATTTTTTCCAGCTTTACTGATGTATGATTGACAAATAAAAATTACATATATTTAAGGTGTACAGCATAATGATTTGATATGTGTATATGCTGTGAAATCATTACCATAATCATGATAATTAGCCTATTCATACCACATAGTAACCTGGTGTGTGTGGGGGGGTGAGAGTTCTCAAGATTTACTCCTTAGTAACCAATAATTTTTAAAAATTAAGATTTAAAAACTATAGATAATATATAATTCCATCAAGTATCTTCAGAAAAGAAGCCCTTTTTTCCAGTGTTTCTGCATATGACTGTACAGACTGTGGGGTATATAGACAATGGAACAACCTAACTATATGGACTACCATGAGGTGGCCCACTCTGACTTATACTTTGAAATAATTGATGAAGATGATTTCTTTTTTCAGGGAGTGGGGACTGGGGATTGAACTCAGAAGCACTCAACCACTGAGCCACTTCCCCAGTCCTTTTTAATATTTTATTTAGAGACAGGATCTCACTGAGTTGCTTAGTGCCTCACTGTTGCCAAGGCTGGCTTTGAATTCACCATCCTCCTGCCTCAGCCTCCCAAACCACTGGGATTACAGGCATACGCCACTGTGCCCAGATGATAGAGATGATTTTTAATAACACATATAAAGTATCTATGGTTACTTTTTCTTAACCTCTTTTGCCCTGAAAATGAAAAATATGTCTAAAATTGATGTATATTTTTCCTGTCAGTATTTGATAACCTTTTAAAAATACTTTTATGGAAAACATGAGTGAAAGGGACCAAAATTTTCCTATTGATAGTGTTTGTAGTTTTTGTTACCAAGTGATGATAATTAAAGCATTATACGCTAGTTAACTTTACGAACAAATTTGAGAGAAATCTATCTAGGACATAGTTCCCAAGTGTGGTACCTGGTGTATAAGCAGGATTTGAATAACTTGTTCCAAATGTAGATATGTAGACTATAATCCCCACCTCCAAACCCTGGGACCTAGAGAAGCTCTTTAGGGGATTCTCACACTTGTTGAAGTTTAAGATGTCATAATAACTTATATTTTTATATTTGTTGGAAGAACTCCTATAGACATCTTGACCTAGACAATTTGCAATCTAGTCTCATAATCTGAACCCTTTAGCAGTGTTGCTGTTGATAGCATGTTAAGTTTGGAGGTGAGGTGTCCTCGAAAAGCTCACATATGAGACAATGCAAGAAGGTTCAGAAGAGAAAGGGTTGGTTGGTAAGAGTCTTAACCCAATCAGTGAATTAATTCCAGATGGGATTAATTGAAGTGGTAGGGTGTGACTGGAAGAAATTGGAATTGGGCATGGCTTTGGGGTATATATTTTGTATCTGGAGAATAGAATCTCTCTCTCTCTCCTCTCTTCTCTCTTCTCTCTTCTCTCTTCTCTCTTCTCTCTTCTCTTTCTCTCTCTTTCTCTCTCTCCTCTCTCCTCTCTCCTCTCTCCTCTCTCCTCTCTCCTCTCTACCTCTGCTTTCTGATCACAGTGATGTGACCTCCTTCCCTCTGCCACTCTCACCTGCTATGATGTTCAGCCTCGCCTTGAGCCCAGAGGAATGGAGATGGCTTTCTACAGACTAAGAACTCTGAAACCATGAGCCCTCAAAGTTTTTCTCTTCTACGAATGTGCTGGTCAGATCATTTAGTCACAGCAGTGAAATAGCTGACGAAAACAACATTATTTGGGGGTTTGTCAAGATTCTGGT
>JAJEJO010005801.1:190169-218179 GCA_020662805.1 Glaucomys volans
TCAGGTTGATCATATTTGTAACTTAAGTAACAGGATCATGGTTTAAATAACCTTTTATCTTCAACTTTTATATGCCAAAATCTTGGTAAAGAATATTTATAAAATTCTTGTACCACTCTTTTATAATTCACTTTTTTGTTGTTAGAAAATGTCTGACAGTTTAATCTCTGGAATGAGTCAAATTTTGATAACAGTTCTTAATCCCCCATCTGAAAAAATGAATGCTTTTCCTGCTAAAGCAAGTCAGATATAAACTGTTTTTTTTCTGAAGAATTTAAGTTTTGGTTTCCTGCCATCCTGTTTCCATTGTTGTCAATGAAAAATTTATGGACCATTGGATTTTTTTGTTTTTTGCTTGTAATATTTATTCCCTTTTCCACAGAACATTTTAGTATTCAGTATATTTAGTATTTAGTATATTTTATCTTCATATTTGTCCTTTTGTTGTTGTTGTGTGTTTTGATATTATCTTTCTTAGTTTGATCCCCAAATGAAGGCTTTCTTAGTTAGGAGTAGTTGTTTCTTCATTTCGGAGAGATTTCCTCTGGTTGGCTTTTGTTTTAATTTTGTTTCTGAAAGTTCAAAACAAATTTGCAGTCACTTCTGCACATCTTATCACAAGGATGTTGACACTTCTATTTTAGAAGAAAAATCACAATGTGGTTCCCAATGGGCTAAAGACCTCACTTCAAGACATGGTTTAGCTTGTACAATGCTTTGAAAACAATTGATTTGCATATTTTAAAATTGGCAAATTTCACCTAACAAAGCAAATATTTGGAAATTTTGTCAAATGGGAAGATTTGGTGAACCAAACTCTCATGTGAAAGGTTCTGTCAAGAAGAAAATAATAGCCTCTGCTCTTTATGGAGGTACACATTGTAGATCACTGGGGCTATTTCTGTACTCCCTTGTTTTGTCTTTCTGACCCTAAAACCAGTATTAGTTGTTATGTATCATTATGCTTGTGCCATTTTTTAAATTGGAGAAAGATAATTTTTAACTGTGCATTTTTCAAAGTGGTCAGAATAAAGAAAGTTTGTTTCAAGAAAAAAGAAAGACCATATTTTAGTGGAAGCAAATAATTTTCCTACATGTTAATAGTGTTCACAAAATGGCTATTGAACAAGTACAATAGAAAGTGTCGTAATTTTATATTTGTATATATTTATATATATATACACACACGTATTTAAGACTATAGACTATTTCATGTATCTGGAAACTTTTGCAAGCATTTTAACAAACTGAAATAAGAACTAAAATTTCCACAATTTAATTTTTGAATGAATATAAAATAAATGATACTTATGTTACCATGAATTAGGTTAAAAATTACCCAGATGGCATTTTTATTGCAGATGGTGGTTTTATAAGTGTATATATTAAAGGCAATAGAAATTAAATGTCCTAAACAGAAATAAGCACTGAAAATATGAGTTACATTGGTGAAGTGTTTAAAATATACAGGCTATGTTGGAAGAAAAATTAAATAATAAGGCATTGTCTCTTGTAATTGATGACAACATAATTATAAATAATGTCAGTCATTTAGATGTATTTATTCATCATCAGCAAAAATATTTTGGGAGAATACTGAGGATGGAATCCAGGGCCTTGCTCATGCTAGGCAGTATCACCACCACTGAACTACATCCCCAATTATTCCAGTAAATTTTTATTTGACTGAATAATATTTGGAGATTTTTGCCTGTGATAAGCACACAATTAGCGATTTCATTTTTTAAGCTTGATAAGAGTTTAAAATGTAGGTTAAGTAATGATTAATATAAGGGATAACATCCTAGAGGCATAGAATGTATATTGTTATATTCTATTATTATACAGAAATACTTTTGTCAAAAATTTTTAAAAACAGCTAAGAAATGGAGCATAACATAATACACTTAAATTCCTATGAAAACTTAAAACTCTTCCCACTTCTGGATAAAAGTCAAGACCTTCCGATGGCTCACACTTTGCGGTTGGTACTGTTCTCCACACAGGGAGTACTGTGATCTCCTCTTGGAACAGTCTGCCCTTTGCTTAATCACTTGAGGGACACTTTAGGATCCAGATATACCTGTGTCAGCCTTTGTATCCATTCTTCCTTTTCCCTGCAAAATTCTCTCACAAATAGCTGCAGAGCCGGCTCCATCAACCCATTCAGATATTTCCCCAAAGTATTCCCTCCTCAGGGACATCTTCCCTGGCTCCTTTATCACATGATCCCTTACTCTCTGTCACCTGCTTAAACACACCTGATACTCTTTTTCTGCTTTCTTTTTCTCCATGGCCATGCATTCTTGATGCATATCCATTTTATCTCTGCTCCACTGGCCCCCCAACTTACATGTCTGCTTAGAAAGTAAACTCCATGGACAGGTATTGCTTTTATTTTGTCTTCATTCATTTTGTTTTCATCCCCACAGCTTATAAAATTGTATGGGACGTATCTGATCCTGAATCCCTACTTCGAAGGGTGAATAAATCATCAAGTGAAGTATTATTTCCTGAGATCAAGATTTTGCTCAATTAACTGCATGCATAGTATGATAATTTGAAGGTATTTGGCTTGCCAAGGATATGGAGGCAAACCCATTTTTAAAGTATTGAAAGAAGTCAAAATATATATTCCTATTACTTAGAGCTAATTCCTCTTTTCAGCTCATGGGCAACTGTTATGTAGGTGACCTTTCTAGTTAATATTATCCCACAGAGTGGAAAAATCCTTCCAAACAAAATTTCTCTGCACATACTTCCAACAGGCATAAATTGATCTGCTTGTCCCCAGCAAATATATAAACATAAATCTTTTGATTCCCTTTTTTATGGTAGCTGTTATGGTTTGGATGTGAGTTGTCCCCCAAAAGTTCACATGTGAGGTAGTGCAGGAAGGTTCACGGGAGAAGTGATTGGGTTGTAAAAGTCTTAACCCAATCAGTGAATTAATCCCAGATGGGATTAATTGAAGAGGTAGGGTGTGGCTGGAGGAGGTAGGAATTGGGGTGTGGCTAAGGGGTAATATATATTTTGTATCTGGAAAGTGGAGTCTCTCTCTGCTTCCTGATGATGTGAGCTGCTTCCTTCTGCCATGCTCCTCTTCACCTTGTGCCCTGAAGATTGGAGCCATCCTTCTAAGGACTAAGACCTCTAAAACCATGAGCTCTCAAATAAACCTATTCTCCTGTTCTGGTCAGATCCTTTTAGTCACAGCAGCAAACAAGTTGACCAAAACAGTGGCACTTATTTTATATTTTCTCAAATGAACATGATTTCCTGAATTATTATTTTTCCAGGATTGGACTATTTGTAAATGCTAAATTTCATAATTGAATCTCGGATTTGAACCATTATGAAATGGAATTGTGATTGTTGACTTTCTCTATTAAAACTCATAGTGTCATTAAAGACTTAGAAGTAAATGTTAATGAATTGTAGTGAATATACTAATGTAAAACTAGAGCATCAGAATTATACATATATCTTAGATTTAGCTAATTTAAGATATTGCAAAAATTTCATTCTTGTGTTTCATAGTGAATGATATGAAATACCATTCTTAGGTAAATCATAAGGTCAAAAACTTTATTACATATTTGTCCTCCCCAAACCAAAAGTCATTATTGATGTTTTGGGAAAAGAAAAAGTGGTAGTTCTTTTGTTTTTAGAGAAAGAATAACAAATTTTAAAAATGTAATCTTCAAGAACTTTATTTTTAATTATAAATTAAATAATAACAATTCATAAGCTTTTATGTTTTTTAAAAAGGGAAACAAATACATGCTTAAGTTTAATAAATGTTTCATAAGGAGATTACATTTATTCCTGTGCATACTATCATTACAACTTCAAATGTATTAAATACTTGTTAAAAGTGTCACTATTTTACTCAAATGAATTTCATAGACATTCTCATGTGTTCATTCCTTCTTATAGAATTTTAAGTTACTTGACTATTTCAGAATATTCTCTTTGAGATGCTGTTTGAAATTTCATTAAACATGCATGATGAAGTTAACTAAGAGAGACCCATATTAGGGAAAAATAGTATTATAGTATTTATTTACATTTCATTTTAGAAACATCTTTTTTATTTATAGTTGTTTCATCTCATAGTCAAAAGTTCAGTTTTCTTTATGCAACAATTACAAATTTATATGTAAGCCAGAAATTCTAGTCCATATGTATAAATTATATATGCACATTTTTCTGAAAATGTAAAGTTTATTCAGATGTTTGTTCTATTTTTCACTTATTTTTAAATTATAAACTATTTTGAGCTACATGCTGAATTCTTTATTTAAATTTATTTAAAGTCTAATCAGTTTATTTCCATAAAGATTGCTTATTCATTTAGCTTAACTTACTGGGATTTCATTTTCTACTAGAATCTCTATATTTGAAAAGAAAAATTTTTCTTTTCCTCACACCTCTTTCATATTCTTATGACTGTCATATCTTTTGCTCTTTTATTTTTCTTCTGAAATCTGGAAGAACTTTTAAAGTTGGCCATTGTATTACACATTAAAAAGTTAATTTTGTGAATCATTTATGACCTTAAAATTCTTTTTACAGTAGGTTTTAATAAAGTTCTTGAATTTTTGTGATCTAAAAATAATTTTCTTAACTTGCTCTTTTATCTCAGCTTTCATCTTAGCTAATTGCCTTCATCTGAGCTACTTTTCATTATAATATTTTGATATTGGCTCATAAACTCATTCATTTCAGATTTTCTTTGAGGACTCAAAACAGAGATTTTAAAAAATCTTTTCCCATCCTAAATTCTTTCCAAGAGATTCATTTCTTTGTAAAATAGAAATGCTATTTTTTTCTTTTGCCCTAGACTTTTTAAATAGCTTCTTCCCTAGTTTAGCTTGTACATGAAAGAGGATTAATCTTTTCACGCCAAATATTTTCTAGGAGTAAGTTTCTGTGATTGTTTTTGAGACTCCTCAGGTGACAGGGATGACAGACTCTTCGACTTCAAAGCTGGTTGATACGTACAACACATAGTCAATTGCATTGCTCTACTGAAGTTGTGATCCTCCCCCACCTTCTTACCCCTTTTTTCTTTTTCTTATTTTAAACATTTCAGAAAATCAATTCTCAATAAAGGCAAGCACATAATAGTTGCATGTTATATATTATGCAAATAATATCTATATACAACTACTCTGCATTACATTAAACAATGCTGTGTTTTAAAAAGTAAAAATTGTATCAACAAGCAATATCCAGAGGAGACCCTTATTTTTAAAAACGTATTTAACTTTTTTCACACACATTATTATTGTACATATTTATGAGGTAAAGTGTGATATTTTAATACATTATATGATAAAATTAGGATAATTAGCATATCCATCATCTCAAAGATTAACTCTTTCTTTATGTTGAGAACATTCAAAACCTTTTCTAGGTATTATGAAATATAAATTATTGTTAGCTATAGTCATTCTACTCTTTTATAGAGCACTATTACTTCATTCCTTTTTCTAAATGTGTTTTTATACTCACTAACCAACCTTTATTTATCCCATCCTCAAATTCCCAGGTTTTGGTAGCCAGTATTTTATCCTCTACTTCTATGACATTAACTTTCTTAGCATTCACTAATAAAGGGCAACATATAGGACTTGCCTTTCTTGCCTGGTTTATTACACTTAACATAATGTCCTCAGGTTCCATCAATATTGTCACAAAGAGCAAGATTTTTATTATATTTAAGGTCAAAAAAGATTCCATTGTATATCCATTCATCTTTTGATGTATACCTAGGTTGATTTAATTCCTAAGCTATTGTGAATAGTGCTTCAGTGGACATGGGATTGCAGACATCTCTTCAACTTGTTGATTTAATTTCCTTTAGATATGTACATGATAGTGGGATAGTTGAATCATATAATAGTTCAATTCTTAGTTTCTCAAGGAGACTACATACTGTTTTCCATAATGAGTATATCAACTTACACTTCTATCAAAGAGTTCCTCTTTCTCTATGTCCTTGACTAGTATTTGCTATTTTTTGTCTTTTTGATGATAGCCATTCTAACTGGAGTAGGATAATATCTCCTGATTTTGATTTGCATTTTCTTAACACTGGTGATATTCAGCATTTATTCATACACTTTTTGAATACTTGTGTATATCTTCTTTTGAGAAATGTTTTTTTTAAGTCATTTGCCACTTTTAAAATTAGATTTTTTGTTGTTGTTGTTGAGATTTTGTGTTCTTTTTACATTCTGAGTATTAATCCATTTTCAGATGAATTGTTTCTGATAATTTTTCCCCATTTTGTAGGTTGCTTCTTAACTCTGTTGATGGTTTCATTTGCTGCAGAGAAACATTATTGTTTGATATCGTTGCATTTGTCTACTTTTTCCCTGTATTTTGAGGTCTTAACCAAAAGATCTTTTCCCATAACAATGTCTTGAAATCTTTCCCCTAAGCTTTCTTCTATGAGTTATCTAGTTTGGGGGTTTACTTTTATTTGAGTTTATTTTTGCATTTGGTGAGATTTTAATCCATTTTGAGTTGATTTTTATATATGGTGGAAGATAGGGGTCCAGTTTCATTCTTGTGAATGTATGTTTTCATTTTCCTAACCACATTTATTGAAGACGCAATAGCTTCTTGACTGCATGTTATTGGAATCTTTGTCAAAAAGTAGTTGGCCAGCCTGGCGCGGTGGTGCATGCCTATAATCCCAGCAGCTCAGGAGACTGAGGCAGGAGGATTGCAAATTCAAAGTTAGCCCCAGCAAGGGCAAGGCACTAAGCAACTCAGTGAGACCCTGTCGCTAATAAAACACAAAATAGGGCTGTGGATGTGGCTCAGTGGCCGAGTGTCCCAGAGTTCAATACCCAGTTCCAAAAAAAAAAAAAAAGTCGGCCATAAATATAATGATTTATTTCTGGGTTCTCTGTTCTGTTCCATTGATCTGTGGGCCTGTTTTTATGCCAGTCCCATGTTGTTTTGAGTACTATAGCTTCATTATTTGTTTTAAGTTAGGTCCTGTGTCTAGATTTGTTCATTTTTCTCAGGATTACTTTGGCTATTCTAAGATTTTGTGGCCCCATATAAATTTGAGGAATTTTTTTTCTATTTCTGTAAACTATTTTTATGAACAAAATTTTATTTGAATAAGGGTTGGAATCAAAATGAGGCCAGTAAGTCAAGGGGCTGAAAAGGTAGGGTCACATTCTGACTTTATTAAAATATTTTGACTTTGTTTTCATCATGGTTTTTTTTCACATTAGAAATATTGCAAAAAGTATTATCTGTTTTGATTGCAAATTTTTTGGTGCCCTTTTAAGTTTTGTGGTTGGAATCAGTGCCTTATTTACCTCATCCTAGTCTTACCTCCCCACTTAAGAGTTTTATTAAAAGTACATTTATCTGTCTTATATCTTGAACCTGCTCATTTTATTTAAGGGTCTTCAACAGATCCTATTCCTTCTTATTTTTCTCTCCTGCTTCATTCTCTTGCCTATATCCAGTGAAAACTTCCGAACAAGACAATCTGTACTTTGAGAATCTTAGTATAGCTTGTGTAGTATTGCTAAGGAAAACCATCTAGGGTTTTGCCAATTTCTTTCTATAAGGTGTACATCCTCTCTGTGAGCCTTGTCATATTTCTCTCTATTTTTACTTGTGTTAGAAAGTAAGTGGATGACATAAAAGAGCAATTGATAGAATGTGTATGTGTATAAGTATGCTTGGGCTCTATAACAAATAACAAATTGTGTGGTTTAAGCAACACATTTATTTCTCATAGTTCTGGAGGCTATGTTCAAATAATAAATGGAGCCATCTTTAGTTGAAAAATGTATATCTACATATATATAAAATATATATAGGATGATATGTATGTATCATCTTAATTAAGTACATTATACCAGATAACCTTAAAGTTAGAATAATACTCAACTATTTAAAATATTAATTTGAATATATGCTGACTATATGCATATTTAATGGAAGATGATCAAAATGTAGTTTTTTATTAAATAAGAACATTTTAAAATATAATTTAACTTCATTGTTAAAACCCTTTATTATAAATATAAATGCATAAAAATATATAAAGCAAATCAATAATATGCTTAGTAAAATTTTACTTATGAATTTGACTTTTTTCATATGCTTTCTTTCTTTTTTCATTAAAACATGCATTTCAATGAACAACCAAAAAATCGAAAGAATTTTCCAAATGGTAAATTATAAGAAAAATACGAGGGGGATCATAATATTCATGAGGGAAGGGTTTTTCCCAAATTTAGGATGTAACTCTAGAATTGAGCAGCAATAAGCTGTGACATTTTCAAAAGCTCAAAAATATGAGCTAGCCCCCAATAAAGGACACCATCTGGCTATTGCTTTGTTAGAGGTTTTCTTTTCAATTACATTTTCTGTCATTTTTGCATAAAAAAAGGTTCTTTTAGTGCATTTGAAGCACATGTTTGGAAGGTCTGTGTTGGGTTGCATTCAGCCCATTTAGCTGTATTGTGCAGGCGGTTAGTAGTATGCTTTGGGCATTTAAGCAGGTGTGTTTTCAACCTATTTACTGAAGGGGAGAGGTGATGTGGACAGGGCAAGCAGCTTGATTATCATAACCGAAGGCCTGGAACACATCCTTGCAACTAAACAGAAAGCTGCTGGACATTAGGACATGTCCCATTTTACTCTCTTTGAATAGCTGATTGCTTATGTGAATATGTAATCAAATATTCCAATTCCTACTCTGCAGGTCTGGTTTGGCTTTTGTAAGATGTATTTAAGTACTGATATTTTTGCCATATGGGTCTGACTGCGTTCATTGCTGAGCTAACAATACATAAATATGTTTCTTTTCCTTTCAGCATTTGACATTTCACAGTAGTCATTAAGAGAATGATATAATGCAAAAGTTACTTATAATAGAGAGAAGAAAATAATTTCTGCCAAAATTATAGTAAGATTGCCACTCATTTTGAATCAGGAAAACATTCAATTTATGGCATATGAGTACATGGTGAATATATGTAGGACTTTTCATGCCAAAATGCTTTTTGTGGCAGTTGTTACTTTGAAATTTAGCAGCTATGAGACTTTCTTCCACTTTCTGGGCTGAACAAATATGACATGCTTTCATAATTCACTCTGGGAATGTTAATGGACTTTCTCTGTCACCATTCTATGATTTCCAATACTTTTCTGTAACAAGATAATCGGGAACTTTTCTCCGCTTTTCTGATTTATGTGGTCCAGTCAACAGTGCAACAATCCATTGCTCAAAAGTCATAGAAATAACTTTGTACATTAGTATCCAGATTAAGCTTCTCTATAGCTTTCCTAATTACAACAGCTACAGCCAAATATTTGCTGAAAGGCATGGGTGGTAATTAATTAGAGTCAACTGGGTCAGCGGGGTACTTAACAGTGCCAGTTATCTGTCATCTTCATTCTTAGGCTTGGGTTGAGAAAAGAAGTGATTTGAAAGAAAAAAGAGAGGGGCAGTATAAGGGAAATCTGGCAGAAATTTAGAGAATTTAAGGCAGCCCATTTTGCATAGATTCATCACTGTCAGAGTTTGTATCAACAACCTTTGTGCAGCATGGTATTCTAACTTGAATTAAATGTTGTAAACTTTTAATTCATTACTGGTATCCAATGGCAGGAAAGTCTCGCATGTCGTCTATTTTTACAAACAAAATTCTGAGATGCTTTAGGGTGTGTTTGAAAGAACTACCAGCTAGTCTTAGTTTTAGCTGTGTTTTATTGAGCAGAACAGAGGGTGAAATCATTGGTGTGGCAGTTCACTGGGCTGACAAAAAAGGAAAAATCATTTCAGGAATGGTATAGGTGGTAACTCTGCCATTATTTTCTTTCTACTTTCCCACAACAACTATTTAGTAGCAAAGACAATGGAAGTAGCATTTGAATCCTGAAGAAGAGAGACCAACTTTAGAAGTCAGAGTTTACCTCAAGCGGAAGCCATAGAATTGGGTAGGCCTGCACATGGCAACACATTGCTAAGGTGAGGTGCAATAGGCAGGAAAGTTGACTCTGTGTGCAATTGAAGGTTTTCTGTTTCAATGCTTGCACATATGACGTGATGGATTCCATGGCAAATTTGCAGGTAGTATTTTATTAAGATTTTCAAGAAATGACATTTTGAAGTGTCTGTTTTTATTCTCCATCTACAACATTTAGATACCTGCACTATTTACATACAAGAGACAACAGAACGGAAACAAGGAGTCTTCGAGAGCTGACATTTTGGAATAGAGAAGCGCAATGTCAATAAGGACTCCTTTCCTGTTGTGATTGCATTGATATCTTAATTAAATGTATGTACGTGTGTGTGCACGCATGCACATGTGTACACCTGTGGTTACAGAATGATTAATGGTTGCTGAGTGATTCAAGGTGATGGTGTGAAAGGTCAGAACACTTCTTGACTTCTGGTATGAGAAGACTGGAGAAAGATCTGTGAGTGTGCATGTCCAAGATTAGTGAGCCATATTAAAAGAAACACAGACAAGAGAGTCTAGAGGCTGCAGATGATTTGCTGATAGACAGACAATGAGAAATATACAATTTGTGGAAACTGAAATTTCACAATGGGGTAGTAAGCAAAAAAAAAAATTAAAAGACAATAAAGAAAATTATATTTTAAAGGAAGCTTCTGTAATGCATTGGGAAGGTAGGTTGTATATTTCTTAATAACTCTCTCTTTCATTATCTCTCTCTTCACTTCTTTAAAGTATTCATCCTACTTCCCTAAAAATATGCTGTATTTTAAAATGATAATTGTCTTTAGTCCTTTTTCATTTTCAAATATGATATTATTTGACAAATATCTATAATGACTACGTTTTCCTCTTTTTAAACACATCATGAGAAATTTACTTTATGCTCTCCGTTCACATGGAAGACATATTTTAATTACAGTGTTGTAAAGATTATGCATACCCTACAATGGTATGTCCTATTTATAGTTTCAATTATTTTATCTGTATTAGGAAAATGGGAATAAGTTTGGGGGTGGGAATTAGGATGAAAAAGACATTGCCAAATTTAATACATTAATTTTTTCTCTCAGTGTATGCAGAATAAGTTAGCATTCTCCTCATAATTATACTTGATCTGTTCAACAGTAAGTCACCTTGCAATCCATTTTTGAATAATAGTAATTCAATTAAGTTTCTCTTATAAAACCTATTGCACATTTAATAACTTTGCTTTTTTCCCCACTAAATTTATGTTTTGCTATATGATTTTTAAATTTTAGCATGTAGGCATTATGGTATACTCTATTAGGCACATGGAGATTTTGTAGCACATTGATAATTTGGATTGTAGATTACATATGTACTTTGTTAATCTAAAAGTGAAAAGGTAGGTCTTAGATAAGAATATGGCCACTTAATCTAAATTTTTCATATTTAAATTTCCACTGGAAATACCTAGGCGAGTATATTTGAATACAAGTCCAGTTGGAAGATCATATCACATCCAGTGGAGGTTGTTGAGCAAATGCCTTGGGGTTATTCACTGAACTAATCAGAAGTGCTTATTATTTATGTAGTCTTCTAGGACTGTACTATTTAATAATCAGTGCTACTTTTATGTACTTTAAATTTTTGAAAGGTATTAATATAGATTCCAAAATTGAGAGATGATATTCAAAGAAAGTATCTACAAGGTTATGGTACCACTGAATTCACTTTGTTAAAATTTAAAATAAAGAAGTCTTCACTGCATGGTTGACATTGTTCTGCAAGGCAAGATTTAAGTGTTTTTGCATGCTGGATAATCAATTAAGAACAATATGTTATCTACATATTGTGAGGAGTGGCACATTACTCTTCACACCCAAGTATGAGCTACAGATAGCAACTCCCTACCAAAGAATAGGGTGCATGAAAAGGGAGGGAAGAAAGAACAATTTTAGAGTGGAAAAAGTTGACAAACCTTACTCCAGTCAAGTGTTAAAGATCAAATAAATCACTGAAAAACCAAGTGGTTAATATGTACTGTTGATTTTATATGATACAAATGGAATTTTACTATAAATTTTCTTTCTCCCAAAACCCAACACCCAAGTCTACTTGCAAATAAAATATCAGACAAACACCAACTGAGAGACATTTTACAAAATGCTTGACTGGTGATTGTCAAAGCTATAAAAAATAAAGTCTGAAAAACTGTTATAGCCAAGAAGAGTCTAAGGAGATGTGATGACTAAATGTAATATGGCATCTTAGATGGGACCCTGGAGTAAAAATGAACATGGTAATGATTTACATATGCACTTTAAGTATAATTGCATGATAAATATTAGGCTCAGTTAAGCTATGGTACTGTACATTTAGATAACAAAGTACTGAGGATCATTTTATATATCTAGCATCACAGTTTTCAAAAATCAGACCAAGATAACTACAAGCAAAAAATACTGCATTAAATTTCTTTCATAAATATATGTGTAAGAATTTTTATTGAAATAGTAGCATGCAAAATGTAACAATGGAAAAATGATAACACATCATGATTAAGTAAGATTTATCCCAGGAATGCAATATTCAAAATATTAACCAATTTAATTAATCACATTAACAGACTAAAATAGAAAATGACATGATCATTTCAGCTGAGGTAGAAAAGACATTGGACACAATTCAATATTTATTCATAATAAAACCTCTCAGCAAAATATGAATAACAGGAGTGATGTTTAATTTTATTAAGTATAGTGAATATTTTATCATAAGGTCCAGCCAGTTCATTAAAAGTAAGTCAAGAAAAACAAATTATATGTCATATATGACATGATATACATTATATTATTTACAGCAGGATCAAAAATCAAGAAGTACCTAGACATAAATATAAGATATGTATAATACTTATATACTGAAACTAAAAAATATTGCTGAAATTTTTTAAAGAGAACTTAAATAATACAGAAATATTCATACTTCAGGACTTGAACACTGAATACTAATTAGATGAGAAGTGTCTTCCAGAATTATCTACATATTTAATACATTTCTGATAAAATTGCCAGCAGACATTTTGTGGAAATTGATAAATTATAAAAAATTTGTATGAAAATTAAAATTGTTTTAGATATCTGAAACAATTTGTAAAAGAATATGGCTTTGTATAAAGATAGACATACACATAAATTAAATAAAATAAAGTTCAGGAAAAAGCCAACATACAAATGATAATCCATTTTCGAATAAATGCCAGTGATGGAATAGGAAAAAGATAGTCTTCTCATCAGATGATACTGTAATTCTTGGAAATTCATTTTGTGATTAAAAACAATTTTCTAACTTTTGGCTCACACCATATGTAGAAGTTAACTTGAAATGAATCCGAGATACACGTACAAGGATTCTACTATAAAAATTCTTAAGAAACAAGAGAAAATCTTCAAGTTTTTTGTTTTTTGTTTTTTGTATAGGGTATACATGCATGTCATAAAAGAAAATATAAATTGGAATCCATCAAAACAAAAAAAATTTTCAAAAGTCATGTTTAGAAAAATTAAATTGTAATAGACTGAAAAAATTTACTTGCATCACATTTATTTTATGAAGTACTTGTACCAGAATATAAAATGTTTCATAACACAATAAGCAAAGTGCAATTAAAAATAGTATATTTAAATCAGCAGTTCATAAAAAATTATCATATGGTAAATCAGTAGATAAAAATATGCCTAGTATCATTATTCACTGGAGAAATGCAAATTAACTCACACAGTTAACCAAGATCCCCACTAGCCTGGCCACAGTTTAAAAGACAGGCAAGAATAGCTGTTGGTGAGGTGATAAAACAAGTGAAACTTTCAAATATTCTGAGTGGAAATGCAAAATGGTTCAGTCACTTTGGAAAATAGGTTGGAAGTTTTCTGTAGAGTTAATCATACACTTGTCATATGGTTTAGTCAATCTGTTCTTAGTTATTTATTGAAAAGAACAGAAAAAAGTTCACATAATGGATAGTGCACAAATTTTTACTTAAAGTTTGAAAAAATTGGAAACAACTCAAATGTCTATCAAATAGAAAAATATTTATAATAATTCAGTAATGAGAAGGAAATGATTATTGATCAATGTGATAACAGGGATGAATCTCAAAGTCTTTATGCCAGGTAAAATAATCTATCAATAATAAGCTCAATACTGTATGAGTCTATATGAAATTCTAGAAATGACAAGCTATCAAGTCAGAAATGAGATTAATTGTTGTCAGGATTCAGTTTAAAGAGTAAAGCTTTGTCACAAATAAATAAGGAAAAATAGGGGTTAAGGGAATTTAAGTACATCAATTTGGAGTGAGGGAATTTAAATAGCATCACTGAGAGGACACTTTGAATAGTGAATTATGCATAAATTACAATGTCATGAAACTGATAAATATAACAGAGATATCCACATGCAAAACAAAAAGCAAATGGATATACAAGTTCTCATCCTTCACAAAAATTAACTCAAAATGTATAATAGATCTAAATTTAAAATGCAAACTTATAAAAGAATTCCTTGAAAACCCAGATGACCTTGGCTTTAGTAATGACTTTTAAAATACAATACTAAATATATGACCCATCAGAAAAGATAGTTGATGATCTGAACTTCATTAAAATTTTAAAAAATTCTGCCTTGTGAAAGACGAATGAAAAGACACACCATAAGTGGGTATTTTCAAAAGATATTTAAAAACAATTAAAATGTCAAGGTGGGAAGACCAATAATGCTTTTCCAATATGAAGCCCTGCACACTTGAGACCCAGCAAGAGCTGATTATTCAGTTGAAGTCTGAGTATCAAGAGAAAGACTGTCAAGCCAGTCATGCAGAGGGAGCTCCCTCTTATTCTTAAGAAGGTCAGGGCTTTTATTCTAATGAGATATGCAACTGATCTAATGAGGCCCACCCACACTAGGGAAGACAATCTGATTTACAGTTTACCAATTCAGATGTTTATCTCATTCAGAAACACCTGCAGAGGCACATGCAGAGTAACCTTTGAGTAAATATGTGGGAACCGGATGGCTACTGACCTCATCAAATTGACAAAAATCTAACCTCCATGCAGGGCATCAACAGCTCTGTTCCTGATTTAGAATCTTTTATATTCTAAATTCTAAGCAGTGCTCCTCTGAGATTTGCTACCCTTGAGGCTAAGGAAAAAAACAAGAGATCTGGCAAAAAGATAAAATTTCTGATACGATTTTTGCTCTGAATTTGAATACTGACCAATTCTCCCACATTTTATTGGCTAAAATAAGTCACATGGCTAAATGAATGTAAATGGGTGGGGAAATAGACCCCTGGAATGTTCTTTGAATCACATAAAAACAAATGCAGATAAATAATCCTTTGGGGACAGGGTGCCTGGCAAATAGTGTTCATTGCTTCACACTATCTTCAAGATCTCAGTAAGAATAAACAAGCCAGTGTTCTTTAGATTTAAAATGGATAAAAATTAACAGTAAGCATTTTCATTCCCTTTATTAATTTTATGAAATGACAAAACCCCCAAAAAATTAGTGACAAAAATTTACAAAAAGCAATTGCCAAAAAAATCCTGTCATCACTTAAATCATAAAGTGAAATCAGAAGAGATGTGAAAATATGGTTCTTGATTTGTTCATCACTGCTGTTTTATGATTCTCTATTTTATTAATAAAACATTGAACTAATTAATTCTCATCACAATTGGTACATGCAAATTTGCTCCTTGGCAAAAATGTTATATGAGATCTGATTTCCAAGGCATGTTGATTGAATTAACTTCAAATCTTAGTTTTTCATTTCCATAACCAGAAAACGATATGTGATGGAGCAAAGCTCAGTGTGCTCTTTCTCTACCTTTCCTTTTCCCCCTTTATCACAAAAGAATTCCTCTCTCTCTCTCTCTCTCTCTCTCTCTCTCTCTCTCTCTCTCACACACACACACACACACACACACCTTCCAGAGTTTTTGCAAGGCATTTGCTTGCATAATTTCAGATACAATTTTCCAGCTTTTACAACTGCGTAGAACCCCTGTGAATAATGGAATGTGAGTAGAAGTGATAGAAACTCTTGTTATCCCACAGCTTTAAAATTAATAACAGAATGTGTGACAGATACCATTGCCCTGTGTACATGCATGAATGCACAGATGGTGTGACTCTACCTTGTGTACAAACAGTGAAACAATAGCTGTACTCCATTTGTGTTCAATGAATCAATAAGTAAATAAAAGAATAAAAAAAATAAAAAATAAAAAAAAAAAAATAAAATGAATGATTTTCCTTCATTTCCTTCTTTCTACCTTCTCATGGTCTAGAAAGTGATGCAGATTGCAACAGTCAGCAACATTAGAACTACACAGGAAAGGTGGGAAATGTTCTTTATAAAGTTGACTGGGCCTTCATCTAGGACCTGAGTCCCTGGATGTTCTTGCCTACCCCAGCAAGTTCTTCCAGCCACTCACTTTCTCTGGATTATTTGGAGGGGAAAAGGAAAACAGAAAATATCTTGTTTGAGTTTTGGTAATTTGGAGTCTTTTATAGCAACTTAGCCTATGCATAACTAATACATAGACTCATGTAGAATCTGGTTCTCTCTGTGAAACTTAAAAGTAGTCAATCAATCAGTCACTAGCAAATGGTCAAGAGCTTCTAGCAATAGTCTTGGAACTGACTACCTATCTAACCTCTCTCACAAGTTTTATTGTCTCCATGTGCCATTTGATGGTCTCTTTGCAGTCTATCACACATCATAAAATAAATATCCAACACAGATTTAACCAAACACTCTCAAAATGAATAATTTTTAAAGTCAAAGATTAGATTCTTTAATTATAAAAGAGAAATTTGAATTAATTTCTTCACCTTTTAGCCAAGGTCCAGGCATTTTTAGTTTGATCACTTTTGACTCTTGGAAAGCCTCTTGACCCCAGTTTTAATATTGCTAGACTTTCTCATTATTGCACATGCTTTGCATTCATTATTCTT
Source organism: Glaucomys volans (assembly GCA_020662805.1). NCBI lineage: Eukaryota > Metazoa > Chordata > Mammalia > Rodentia > Sciuridae > Glaucomys > Glaucomys volans. The sequence continues at coordinate 207,179 of JAJEJO010005801.1, forward strand.
GCTGTGGGGACCTGGGAGGTATGGTAAACACATTTCAGTTTCTTAAAATAAAAAGCATGCTCTTGCTTGATTTGACAAGTCTGGGGCATCTGATTTTGTGCTTAGCAGTAGAAGGTCATCCAAGATTTGTAAGCAAAGCCAGAGTCTCAGCAGTTAATTTTCTACCTTTCAGGAGATCTAACAATGGGGAATGGTCTGCCTTCAAATTATTAGAGAATATTATTTCTCATGATAATTTCTCAGTGTTTCTATGAGCCCATTTATCAGGGATTGAAACTTCTTTTCCTTTTCTAACAGCAATAGAATTACTTTAAGGAATCCTTGAATTACATTTGGCTTCAGGAAAAAAATATGTTTGCCTTCTCTTCAACCAAGAACTGTTATTATCTTCAACAAAATACAATGTTCAAATCAGTTCTCAGGTATAAATTTTACAGAAATAATTAAAAATAGAAAAAGAAAGGGAAAACAAAGGAAAGGAAAAGAGTGTTTCATCATTGCCCAAGTTTCTTTGACCTTTAAGGGAAATGAATGACACTGAGAGAAGTTGTAATGAACCCTGGCTCCAGTGTTGTGACATTTCTATTACCTCATTGTTGGATAATTTCTCTCTACCCTGCTCAAATGATGTCTGGAGTTTGTTTTTTCCATTTTTCACCTTGTGATTTATCAAGTGTTATTGAGGACTCAGTCTGTTTACTGTAACTGTGTTTTTATTATCCTTGTCTAAGGATGACTTTATGATTATGAGTTCCCTCTGAGTCTGCTCTAAATTCTTTGTCGCTAGCATTCTACAGCATTACTTTAAGTCATAATGTCTTACAGTACACTGCTGAATATATTGCCATGCAAACAGTGCAGAAATTTATTTCTTTCCCTCCTCAGATTTTAATTCAGCAATCAGCTGTCTTGGGGAGTGGTTTATTCAACACTACAAATGAAATAGAAAAAGATCTCCTAACCAAGTATGGCTGATAAAAAAATTCCACAGAAACAGAACTATTACACATGCATAGTTTTCCTGTACTAGCAAACTCACAGAATTTTCATTTATTTTTTAAATGTAAAGATAAACCTGAAGGCTATCTTGAAATATATTGTGCAACAGACGCCTTAATGGGATATGAATGTGGTCCTATCAAGTTATGCTTACAAATAATGTTATTTTCCAGACAATTTTATTTTAAGGGATTTGTACATATTTTCCTGAGCAAATATGTGGATTAAGCTAAGATATGTCAATAAAAGTGCAGGGGAAATGTCTTATGGATATGAGCACATTATCTGATAAAAATTCATATGTAGCTATTTGCTCATAGCTGAAGATACAGATAGGCCAAAGATCATTGAAGAGGAAACAAATCCTATGCCCTGGTCTTCTTCAGCATACTGAGCACATACCTAATACACCAAATCTGTACAGTATAGTTTTTTTTTTTTAAAGTTACACAGCTGTGTTTATGATCAGTGAGAAGTATGGACTTGTAGAAATAATTTTGACCTTAAAAGTACTGTGATGTTGACTTGTTTTTCATTTTGCTGCTATCTGGAAAAGTGTCCATTTACCTTTCCCTGCTTTAAGTGTTATCTATAAGGTTGAAATGTGCAGAGAATTATTCCAAATCAAAATATCCCAATTTGAAATGTTTCTGACAACTTTCCTCACCCAGTACTTTGCTGGGAGTTTGCCTAGTACACTGCTGAAAAATGTATCCCATGAGGTTATATGGCTGATCAGAGTAAAATACTGGCTTTCCCAATTCCAGGGCTACATGACCTTAAGAACTTATTCAAAGCAGAATGGGGGCCATAATGGTACCTGCCTCATGGGTATTATAGTGAGTCAAGGGATAAAATGTGTCATGCATATAGGACACAGAGGAGGAATGACACTGCCTGGAAAGACTCTGCTTTTAACAGTGATGTTACTCCCCCAGAAAACTAACACATTCCACTCTCCTTACATTCTAGGACACACTCAGAGATGTTTGAATGCCATTGGCAAAATGTTCCCTTCTTTTCACATTTGAGAATATCTCCTGTGCACATATTCAGTATGGGCTTATTACTCAGTTGACCAAGAAACTGGAAGCCCAATATTTACAAACCTCAAGCCCTATTTACCTACTGGAATTGTTATGAATAGTCATAAATGATACATTAATCAAAGCAAGTGAGTATTTTCTGAATTTTAGCAAAAGACCAAAGTGCTTACTTCCTATTATGTCTAGGCATAGGGGAAATGTATTTACAAATTGTGAATAATCTGATTTGCTATGACTAATTTGTAAATGAATCTTTCAAACTATAATGTTGAACCAAATCTTTGTGTGGATTCTTGAAATAAATTTTTACAAAATACTGTAAAGTGAAGAGGACAAATAATATGAAACATGGCACTTAACACATCATTTATATCTTTGAAAAGATACAGAGCTTCCAGAGCAAGAATAACCAATCTCTGTAAGTATAATATTAACCTAACAACCAGTAAGATTTCCTTTTCCAATCAAGTTTAAAGCTTCAACATTATCTAAAGAGAGTTTAATTTGTGATTTTATAATTATCAGAATAAATGGATAAAATTACTTGAGAAAGTGTCTAAAGAAACTGAAATTTGGTATGTTGGAGAGAAGCAGATTCATAATGTATACTGAATTCTCTGTAGTTAGTGAGAAAACTGAAATTTCAAGTTACTCTAGTCCCCTGAGAAAATTGCTTTATCTGTACATTAGATTGTAGCAATACTTTTCATTTTAAAGGAAATGGAAACTATTTTCCACTTTCAGAGAAAAAAACTCAAGTAATACACGCACAGTGTATGAAATTTAAACTATGCTATATTAGTCAGCTTTTTATCACTGCAACCAAAATACCTGACATAAACAAATTAGAGGAGGAAAAGTTTATTTGGGGCTCAGGGTTTATGAGGTTCAGTCCATGGTTGGCCAACTCCATTGCTCTGGGTCCAACTAGACAGAGCATCATGGTGGAAGAAAACTTCTCATCTCATGTCAGTCAGGATGGAGTTGGCAGGGGGCAGAGAGAGAGGAAGGAAGGAAGGAAGGAAGGAAGGAAGGAAGGAAGGAAGGAGAGAAGGAAGGAAAGAGAGAAGAACAGAGGAATCAGGGCCAAAATATAATTCCAAAGGGCATGCCCTTAGTGACATCCTTCCTCCAGTCATGCCCACCTGCCTGCAGTTTTAATCCATTAATCTGTTTAAATTATTATTCATTAAATGGATCAGTCCACCAGTGAAGTTATAACTCTCATAATCTAATAATTTCACCCGTGAACATTGCACAACATAAGCTTTGCTGGGGGAAATCCCATGTACAAACCATAACATATGCCAAAAACTATATGGAGCAGTTGATTCCTCTTTAAAACCCACTCATTTCCTGGTTTTGCTCCTTCTAGTTGGATATAATGTAGCTCCTTCCTTGGCATGAGACCATGTCTGGGGGTTCAAAATTTGAGGTTTCAGTTGTGTGATAATCTGAAATTGCAATTAACATTTTCCATATCAACATTCAGTACAGGGTAAATAGAGTTCCTACCTTGCATTGTAGGCCTGGTATAAAGCTTGAGGTTGACTAGAATAGAATGCTTTATAAACATGTGTCATTCACTTTCTTATGGGGAGGACAACTTGTAAGATATTAATACTGAATCAATAAACTTTCATTGTTCAGAGTCTTTACTTTGAAACTATTTGTTTATTTTTGTTGTGTCTCCTTTCTTTTTCTATTTAATAATCTGCAATAATCACTCCTGGCCCTGATTCCAAATACCAAGAACTGTGCTTGATTTCTGATCAACTCAGTGCTAAGAATTATTCCTCTAGACATATTTTTATAGTACCTCATAAGTTATATCTAACATTATCACTTACCACATATGCAACCTACCTATTTATACTTAATCCTCTACAATGATCTATCTATACACATTCTTTTTGTGATCTTGTCCATTCTCAGGTCTTTAAATTCTATTTGAATTCTTCCAAAATTTATACCTTTAGCACAGACTTCCTTAAACTCCAGACCTGAATATCTAATGGACTACCTAATTTATTCACATGAAAATCAGAATTATCTTCCTGAATCTGTAACTTGACTCGTCCAACCAGTTTTTATCAACAGAGGGGAGTTTTGTTGGTACCCTAAAATGAGCTCTAGAGGTCACTATGTTTTTGTAAGTCTGTCAAGGACTTATTATAATTTTGTCTTTTTGATAAAATTATTTTTTTATTGCTATCATATTTTGGGTTAATGTATTAAGTTAATTTGATTATTCATTATATGTCAGTATATTGAATTTTAAATTATTTGATTGATTGGCAACATTGTCTGTTTTTAACATAGACATACACAAATCGCTGTTGATCTTAGTAGTGCTATTCTAGAATTAATGGAGTTCAATAAGATCTAATCCATTTTTTTCCAATTGCAAGAATTCGAGTTTTTCTATACACATAAAATAATCTTGTTCTTAATTCCAGATGTCTGCTTTAATATTTTTTATAAATTCATTGCTTCCATCTTGGAAAATAGTACAAATTCTTTTCTGGGTATAATTATATTTAATAAAATAAAAAAGATAAAATATATATTTCTCTCTGCTTTGCTTTAATGTTTTAACGACATAAAACATTTTGTAATTTTCCTCAATACTGCCGATTCCAGGAAAAGCATAACAAAGTAAAATCTACAGCCAAGCAACTTTAGTAGTGTCTCCTTACTGAATATATAAAAAAATTAATACATTTATAGCATAAAAATTGCATTTCAATCTTACCAATATATAATTCACATACCATGGAATTAATCCTCTTAAAGAGTATAAATCTATTTCTTTTAGTGTATTCAGAATTGTGTGATCACCAACACAGATTTAGAACATTTTCATAATCACAAAAAGAAATGTGATACCTTTTAGAAGTCATTCTCCATTTTGCACAACTCCTACTCCCAATGGTTAGGCAACCACTAATCTGCATCTCTAATTATATCCCTCTTCTGGACATTTCATATAAATTGAATCTTTTTGTGTCTGACATTGCATAATGCTCTTAAAGTTCATTGATATTTTAGCATGAGTTAGTTCTTCATACCTTGTTATTGTTAATTAATGTTGTATGAATATACCATATTGTATATCTGTTCTCAATTGATAAACATTTGTCATGTTTCCATAGTTTAGATATTATGAATAATACTTCTACAAATAATTGCATACAAGTTTTTGTGTGAATATATATTTTTGTTCCTCTTTGGAATAGTAGTGAAGTCTCTGGATCATATGATAACTAAGACTGAATCTAACCTTTGGAAGAATTTCAGACTATTTTCCAAAGTGAGTGTACCTATTTATATTCCCACCAACAGTGTATACAAGTTCAAATTTACTCATACTTTTATCATTTTTTTCTTAATAAAAGTCATTCCAGTAAATGTGAAGTGGCATATCATTGTGATTTTGATTTGCCTTTACCTAATGGCTAATAATGGTGAGCATCTTTTCATGTGATTATTGGCCATTTTGATAATTTCCTTGGAGAAATGTTCACTTCAATTCTTTGCTCCTCTTTGAATTGGATTATTTATCTTTATGTTATTGAGTTTAAGATTTCATTTTACATTTTAGATACAAACCTTTTATTAAATACATGAATCAAAAGCATTTTTCCAGTTTTGCAGACTGTTTTTTACTGTGTTGATATTATCCTGTAAAACACAGATGCCTTAAATTTTTTATTAAGTCCAATTGGTCTACCTTTTAATTTTGTCACTTTTTGTTTTAATGTTATATACCATGAGTTCTTTGACACTCCAGGTCATAAATATTGGCCATGGTCATATAATTTTTTTCTAAGAAGTCTTTAATTTTGTTCTTACATTTGAATGTATGGCCATTTTGAGTTAATTTTTGTGAATGGTATGAGAAACAGTCCTTATTTTCTCATTGCTCATTTTGACGTCCAATTTTCTAGCATTATTTCTTGAAAAACTTGTTTCCCCCTCATTGTATTGCCTTCATACTCTTGTTGAAAGTGAACATCTATGTGAAAGTTTATTTCTGAACTCAATTCTGTTGCATTTTTCTCCAAGCCCACTCTTGAGTCTTAACTAGTACAGCTTTTCAAAAATATACTGTAGGTTTTAAAAAAATTTTTTTAGTTGTTATGTATATTTGGTTCTGAGAATCAAACCCAGTGCCTCACACATGCTAGTGCTATACCACTGAGCCACAACCTCCTGTACTGTAGTTTTCTAAATATGTTTCATCCTTCAGATGACATTAAGTAACTTAACTATATTTTCTGGGGACATAAATAACATTAAAATTAAAAATTGTGCTTCCATGCCAATATTAAAGTTCCCAAATAAAGGCCTTGACCACTCCAGCATTTGTTAGGCCTAATTACAGGAACAACTTCTCAGTTCTTCCACCTGGTGAGAGATTGATTTCTATTCATTGACATGTTCCAGATGCTGCAACAATTATTCTATGTCAATCTCATTTTGGTACTCATGTCTTTTATTTCTCTCATAGAAGCACCCATCCCCCAGCTGACTTTACAACCTGCTCTTCCCCAAGCAGACTTCTACGCTGGACCCCTCAATTGACCAGATTTCTAAAAAGGAACTCAACTGCTTGGCCCCCACTTCGCCCCCTTCCAGCTCAGAAGCAGCCAGAGCGGTCTTCGCCCACTTTCCTTACAGCAAGCAGTTAAGTTCCTAAACAAAAAGGGGGGAATGAAGCCAGATTTAACAGGCAAGTTAGTGTAGAAATCAGGGAATCTGGTCAAATTGAGGAATGAAGTCTGGGAAGTTGGAGACGCCCCTGGGAGACTGGAATGTCATTGCCTCCAGAGCCCTCTGATCACCAAGGTTACCTGCTCAACTGCCCCTCCCCAAAAGCTGCAGGCAGTGAGTTGCTAATTAAGGCCTCCAGGTCCCACCTGAATCTCCATGTGGCCCTTCCCCCTGCCATTCCCACCTCACCTTTTTGCTGTGTCACCACCGCCATATGGGCAGGAAGGAGAGATAAAGGTCAGAGGAAGGGGCAGAACAAAAAGACCCTAACCCTATAAAAGATGGAGGGTGCGCTCACTTCTTGGGGATTCCAGAACATCAGCCAGCCATGGCCCCCCTTCTCCCACTCGGGAGAAGTTTGTATTACTACTTCTAAATAAAATCTGCTTTTACTTTTCTTTAATAAAACTTTATTTTCCACTCAAAAAAAAAATATGTTTCATGCTCCATTTGAGAAGTTGATTCCTATGTAGTTAATTCTTTTTGATATTCTTGTAAATTAAAATATTCTGAATTCATTTTTGAAAGTTCAATTGGTTAATGTATATTTTTTTTTTATCCTACTACTTTGCTTAATGTATCAGTTAGAATAGTTTTCTAATGGATTCATCATGGTTTCAGTCAGCTTTTATTACCACTGACCTGAATAGAGCAATTTTAGAGGAGAAAAAGGTTATTTGGTGATCATGGCTTCAGATTTCTCAATTCATACACGATCAACTACATTGCTCTGTGCCAGAGAGGAGGAAGAGCATCATAGTGGAAGAACATGGGATGGCACAGAAAAGTAGCTCAGAACATCACAGCAGGGAGCAGAGAGAGAAAGAGAGCTCCCCTCTCCACAGACAAAATATAAACCCCAAAAGCACACCCTCAGTGACCCACCTCCTCCAGCCACACCCTACCTTCCTACAGTTTGCACCCAGCTAATCCCTTGAAGAGAGTAATGCACTGATTACCTCTAAACTTTCTTGCATTGTCTCACACATGAGCTTTTAGAGAACTTCTCATATTTGAAGCATAACAATCTGGATATTCTATAGACATCATGTTATCTGTGAATACGACTACTGTTTTTCCAATCTGAATGATTTTTTTGGTACTAATTGCTTTTTCCAGAGCCTTTAGTACAATTTTGAACAGACAAAGTGAAAGAAAACATCCTCACCTTGTTTCTGATCTTAAGGTAAAACAGGTAGCAGTTCACCATTAGCACAACATTAGTTGCAGGTTTTGGGAGGTGTCTTTATCAGATTGAAGACCTTCTTTACCATTACTAATCTCTTAAGTATTTTTTATCATTATGTGATACTGGATTTTGTCAAATGTTCTCTGAATCTATTGAGATGAGTATGTGGTTTTTGTCCTTTATTCTCTTGACACAGAATAGGCATATGATCAATATATATATGATCTCTTATTAGGTACACATATGTTGTATTTATTACGTATTTCTGATAGATCAAATATGGTTCAGTAATACATCCCTATTTTTCTCTAGTAACTTTTCAGTTAGCTATGTCTGATTTTAGTCTAGTTATTCCAGCTTCTGTTTTCATGACTCATTTTTTTTTCTATTTTCAATGGGTTCAATCTAAATTCTGTCTTCTTTAGATAGCATAAAATTGCAACCCATCTTTTAAATATTCAGTCTGACAATCTTTATCTTTGATTAGATGGTTTAATCCATTTAAATTTAATTTTATTATCAATAAAGTTGGATTTATATCTGCCTATTACATTTTACTTTTATATATCTCATTTTTGGTCCTATATTTAGTCTTCATTGATTTCTTTCTTATGAATGTTTTATAATATTTTAGTTATCTTAACAATTTTTGGTATATTTTCGTGTAATTATCATTATTGATTGCTTTAGGACTTTTACACATTTTTATTAATTAGATCTACTTCAGATATGTACTTTACTGAATTCAGCACTCTATGGAAACATTACTGCAATATAACTCTATTTCCTTTTACCTCTTTTTGTGTTAATATTGTTACATATATTACATTTGCATGTTTTGTATGTATATATCTTTTGTGAGACTTCTTAGTGAAATATGGAAATTGAGGGTAGTTGTAGAAATTTTCAAGTATTAGTCTTGCCTCACATCCCACATGAATGAGAGGAAGCGTTCTTGTAGAAGGGATAGGCTGGCTGTGAAATGATAGCTAAGAAATTTATTTATCATAAAAAAGCCACAGGAGACAGAATTATATTTGAAGCAAGGGCATGTCCATATAGCCATTGATACGGATCTGACTCTAACAAAGAAAGGAGCCCATGCTTGTTTTATTTATAGTGGTACAGATCAAAGAGGAACAGGGAGGAGCTTTTTCCATGATAAACAAGATGGGGTGGAGTTAAGCTAGCCATTTGGCCCTACTGGCTCATTCCCACATTGAGGGCCTGCATTCAAACTTCAGTGGTGAACCAGCTGCAGGTGAACCACATATTCCAGGCACTCTGGAATAATTTTCCACAATTGTCAGTACCTGAAGGTCAGGTTTCCCTGTCCAATAATTCAACTAAGCTTCATTTTATACAGGCCCTAGATGGCTTCCCACATATAAGTTTGCTAGTGCTACTACAATAAAATGCCACAGGTGAGACAGACATCAGGCTCAGCTCAGTGCAGACAAATGAGAGCTCTGCACCTGAGACATCTGCCCAGAGTGCTCCTGTGGGACCTCCGTGGGGGTGGCGGGAACAGCCCAGAGGTGAGAGTCTTCAGTGCAGGAAGCAGATGAGGAGGACACTTGGTCATCCTTTCCAGGAGAACTCAGATCAGAGGCTTGGGTTCAGCCCAGCCAAGTCGTACAAGAGTTCCAAAGGGCACAGAGGACACTTGGGTCATCCTCTATGGAGGGCTCACCTCAGAGGCCAAGTCTTATTCCAGCCTGACCCTAGCCTGCAGTGTAGTGCTACTCAAGACTAGGAGGTGAGATATTGGAAACCTGCAGGGACAGATCTACAGGGGGGAAGCTGCAATACCTCAGATTCTCATGGATAGATGGGAAGATACATGAGCAACATGAGAAAACAGCGGGAGAAAGTGTCTCAAACAAACCTAGATGCTGCATCAACAGAATCCAGTGATAACATGGCAGAAGAAATGTCAGAAAGGGAGTTCAGAATGTACATAATTAAAATTATCAGAGAAATAAATGATGAGAGAGAAGATGCAGGAAATGAACAATGGCACCAATCAACAATTAAAAGAACAGATGCAGAAAGCAGAAGACCATTTCAATAAAGAGATAAAGATGTTGGGAAAAAAAAAAAAACAAGCAGAAATCCTTGAAATGAAGGAAACAATCCACCAAATTAAAAACTCAATAGACAGCATAACCAAAAGGCTAGATCACCTGTAGGACACAACCTCAGACATTGAAGACAAAATATTTAATCTTGAAAACAAAGTTGACCAAACAGAGAAGATGGTAAGAATCCATGAACAAAGGCTACAAGAATATGGGATATCATGAAAAGAGCAAATTTAAGAATTATCGGGATTGAGGAAGGCATAGAGATACAAACCAAAGGAATGAATAATCTATTCAATGAAATAATGTCAGAAAATTTCCCATATCTGAAGAATGAAATGGGATATCAAATACAAGAGGCTTACAGGACACCAAATGTACAAAACTACAACAAGTAAACACCAAGGCACATTATAATGAAAGTACCTAACATATAAAATAAAGATAGGATTTTAAAGGCTGCAAGAGAAAAAAATAAAATTACATTCAGGGAGAAACAAATACAGTTATCAGCAGATTTCTCAACACAGACCCTAAAAGCTAGAAGGGCCTGAAATAACATATTCCAAGCCCTGAAACAAAAAGGATGCCAACCAAGAATCTTATACCCAGCAAAACTTACATTCAGATTTGAAGACGAAATAAAATGCTTCCATGATAAACAAAAGCTAAAAGAAATTACAAATAGAAGCCGGGCGTGGTGGCGCATGCCTGTAATCCCAGCACTTGGGAGGCTGAGGCAGGAGGATTGCGAGTTCAAAGCTAGCCACAGCAACTTAGCGAGGCCCTAAGCAACTCAGTGAGACTCTGTCTCTAAATAAAATACAAAATAGGGCTGGGGATGTGGCTCAGTGGTGGAGTGCCCCTGGGTTCAATCCCTCGTAACAAAAAAAAAAAAAAAAAAAAA
>JAJEJO010005801.1:218279-283709 GCA_020662805.1 Glaucomys volans
AAAAAAAAAAAAAAAAAAGAATTTACAAATATAAAGCCAGTGCTACAGAACATTGTTCTCAGCACAATATTCCTTGAGAAAAAAATGAAAAACAATGCTGGTGTCCAGCCCTAGCACAAGGGTCATGGTGGTCTCTGGTGAGTGGGATGGTGTTAATGAGGTGGAGAACAAAGCAACACAGACTCAGTGATCTGAGGCTAAGTTCTAAGTTTATTTTTCCACACACCATTTTTATATGTTAACTTCTAGCTTGAGTACAATATCCTGAAGCCACACAAAAGGAAACTAACGCAAACTACAATACAATAGGCAAAACGTATTAGCAGACTAAATGTTATCAATTCTTCATAATATTTTTAAGTATTCTTCTATATAATCTTTAACTAGTTCTCCTTTCTATATTACTGGTGACATCATATGCAGAAGCCATTTCTATGAACAATATATAAGCTTACACTATGTGGTTAATAACTAGTTTAACAGGAACAATAGCTCTTGCAAGATTACACCTCCTACTTTGCCCAGTAAGCATTAGCCTGTTTTGTCCAAGAAAGTTGTTCAGAGAAACTAAGCAAACACCAGGGTCTCACATATATTAAATATTCTAAAAAGGGGAGATGAGCTTTCCATTATACTTGGAATGTATAATATACTTGATGACAACCAAGGTGTACTCTACCAGTGGGAGATAAAGGGGGGTCTAAATCTAAGGGACCAGAAGCTGGTTTCCTAGGAGGATACCATGGGTTTCCATGAACCAAATAAACATTACCAAAGGGTGTCTGAATCGTTGGGACTATTTTTCTAGCCTTAACAACTTTGTGACTTGTTTGTCTGGACTTAAGGTGAGAGCAACATGTTTTTCTGCCCTAGGTCATCTGGAGTAGTCACCAACTGCCGGTATATTTAGCATAAGTTGCTGGAAATGAGCATAACATTTTTCCAAGTTATACTTTTATCACACCAGAATAAGGGCCTTTCTTGGTTATATCCAATATGATTAGCTGTTTGATTCTTGTGTTCTGAATCCCCTAAGACCCTAGAATTCCCAGAAATACAATATAATATTATTCCCAAGCATAGACAAATTAGCAAGACAACAGGAAACAAAGGCCCCAATTCCCAGGAAAATGAGACTTTGCAAACATCTTTATAACTCAGTGGAATCCTTGTCAAGCACTGAGGGGAATTGAAGAAGGCACAGAAAAACAACAATGTAATCCAGCAAAGGGAGCAACTACCCTAAAGGAATAGCCAAATGAAGGAAAAAACGTCAAGTTAAAAAAACAAAAATAAGCCAAAATGATTGGGAATACAAATCATATCTCAACAATAACCCTGAATGTTAATGGCCTAAACTCATCATTCAATCAAAAGACAGAGACTGGAAGACTGCATTAAAAAGAAAGACCCAACAATATGCTGCCTCCAAGAGATGCATCTCATAGAAAAATATATCCACAGACTAAAAGTAAAAGGATGAGAAAAAACATACCACGCACACAGACTCAGTAAAAAAGCAGAGGTTTCCATTCTCAGATCAGATAAAGTAGACTTCAAGCCAAAATTAATTATATGGGATAAAGAAGGACATTTCATTCTCCTTAAGGAAAGCATAAATCAGCAAGACATAACAATGAAAAATATTTATGCCTCCAACAATAGCACATCCATGTACGTTAAACAAATCCTTCTCAATTCCAGGAACCAAATAGACCACAACACAATAATACTGGGCGACTTTAACATACCCCTCTCACCATTGGACAGATCTTCCAAGCAAAAACTGAACAAAGAAACCATGGAACTCAATAACACAATCGCTAATTTAGACTTAACAGACATATATAGAATATTCCATCCTTTAATAAGCGAATACACTTTTTTGTCAGCAGTCCTTGGATCCTTTTCTAAAAATAGACCATATGTCACAAAGCTACTCTTAGCAAGTACAAAATGATAAGAGACTCTACCTTGTATTATATCAGACCATAATTGAATGAAATTAGAAATCAATGATAAAATAAAAAACAGAAACTTCTCCAATACCTGGAGATTAAATAATATGCCATTGAATGATGCATGGATAAGAGAAGACATTAGGGGGGAAATAAAAAAATTCTTAGATATCAATGAGAACAATGATACAACATATCAAAATCTCTCGGATATTATGAAAGCAGTGCTAAGAGGAAAATTCATTGCATCGAGCATATTCAATGAAAGAATGAAAAGTGAACAAATAAATGACCTCACATTACAGCTCAAAGTTGTAGAAAAAGAGGAACAGATAATTACCAAAAGTAGTAGAAGACAAGAAATAATGAAAATCAGAGGGAAAACTAATGAAATTGCAATAAAAGAAACACTAAAAAAATTGGCAAAACAAAAAGATGGTTCTTTGAAAAAATAAACAAAATTGATAAACCCTTAGCCACACTAATGAGGAGAGAGAAAACTCAAATTACTGAAATTCGTGATGAAAAAGTAATTATCATAACTGACACTAATGAAATGCAAAACATAATTAGAAACTATTTTGAAAATTTATACGGCAAAAAAATAGAAAACCTGGAAGACGTCAACATGTTCCTAGAGGCAAATGAGACACCCAAACTGAATCTGGAGGACATACACAACTTAAATAGATCAATCTCAAGCAATGAAGTAGAAGAAGTCATCAAAAGCCTACCAACAAAGAAAAGTCCAGGACCACATGGATTCACAGCCGAGTCCTACAGGACCTTCAAAGAAGCTCATTCTGATACTCCACAAAGTATTCCATGATATAGAGGAGGAGGGAACGCTTCCAAATTCATTCTATGAAACTAATATCACCCTGATACCAAAACCAGAGGTGAAAGACCTCTACAATGAGAACTAAAGATCACTAAAGAAAGAAATTAAAGAAAAATCTGAGAAGATGGAAAGATCTCCCATGTTCTTGGATAGACAAAATTAATGTTGTCAAAACGGTAATACTACCAAAAGTGCTATACAAATTCAATGAAATTCCAATTAAAATCCAATGACATACTTCAAAGAAATAGAGCAAGAAATCATGAAATTCACTTGGAAGAATAAGAGATCAAGAATAGCTGAAGCAATTCTTAGTAAGAGTGATGCAGGGGGTGTCACAATACTGGACTTTCAACTGTACTACAGAGCAATAGTAACAAAAACAGCATGGTATTGGCACCAAAATAGACAGGTAGATCAATGGTACAGAATAGAGGACACAGAGACAAACTCATATAAACACAGTTATCTCAGCCTTGATAAAGGTGCCCAAAACATACAATGGAGAAAAGATGCCTCTTCAGCAAATGTGCTGGGAAAACTGGAAATCCATATGCAGGAAAATGAAACTAAACCCATATCTCTCACCCTGTACAAAACACAAGTCAAAATGGATCCAGGACCTAGAGATTAGACCAGAGACCCTGTACCTAATAGAAGAAAAAATAGGTCCAAATCTTCATTTTGTTGGTTTAGGACCATATTTCCTTAACATGACTCCTAAAGCACAAGAAATAAAAGCAGGAATCAATGATTGGGAGAGAGTCAAACTAAAAAGCTTTTCCTCAGGAAAGGAAACAATTGGCAATGTGAAGAGAGAGCCTTCAGAGTGGGAGATCTTTGCCACACACACTTCAGATAGAGCACTAATCTCCAGAATCTACAAAGTACTCAAAAACCTTTATACCAAGAATACAAATAACCCAGTCAATAAGTGGGTCAAGGAAATGAATAGACACTTTACAGAAGATCTACAAGCAATCCACAGATAAGTGAAAAAATGTTCAACATCCCTAGTAAGAAGAGAAATGCAAATCAAAACCTCCTTAAGATTTCATTTCACCCCAATAAGAATGTCTTTTATCAAGAATACAGGCAACAACAGGTGTTGGTGAGGATGTGGGGAAAAGGGTACACCCATACATTGCTGGTGGGATTGCAAGTTGGTGCAGCCACTCTGGAAAACGGTTTGGAGATTTCTTAGAAAACTTGGAATGGATCCACCATTTGATCCAGCTATCCCATTCCTTGGCCTATACCCAAAGGACTTAAAATCAGATTACTACAGTGATGCAGCCACATTAGTGTTCATAGCTGCTCAATTCACAATAGCTAGAATGTGGAACCAACCTAGATGCCCTTCAATAGATGAATGGTTAAAGAAACATGATATATATACACAATGGAATATTAGCCATAAAGAAGAATAAAATTATGGCATTTGCAGGTAAATGGATGATGTTGGAGATGGTCATGCTGAGTGAGATTAGCTAATCCCAAGAAACCAAAGGCTGAATGATCTCTCTGATAAGTGACTGATGATGCATAATACGGGGTGGAAGGAAGGCAAGAATGGTGGAAGGATGGATTTCATAGAGGAAAGAGAGGGGTGGGGACAGGTTGGGGGGGGTAAGAATAATAACAGAATGAGACAGACATCATTGCCCTGTTTACATGTATGATTGCATGGATGGTGTGACTCAATTTTGTGTACAACCAGAGAAACACGAACTGTACTCCATTTGTGTACAATGAGTCAAAATAAATAAATTAAAATTAAATAAATAAAATAAAATAAAATGACACAGGTCACCTGGTTTTTACCACAAAAAATTACTTCTTCACACTTTGGGCTGCTGGAAGTCTCTGATCAAGGTGTTGATAGATTTGCTATCTTCTGAGACCTCTCTCCTTAACTTGCAAATGATCACCTGCTTGCTGTGTTCTCATATGGCCTTTTCTCTGTATGTGTATTCCTGGAATCTCTTCCTCTTCTCATGAGGGTGCCAATCATATTGCATTATGGCCTCCCTCTTCTGACTTCATTGAATTCTAATTATTTCTGTAAAGGCCTTATTTCCAAACCTGAATTACGTTAGGGGTGAAGGTTTCAACATCAGTTTTGAGGAGATGGTATTTAGTCCATAATATCCCAAATCTATATTTGATGTCTGAAGTGATTGTCTGTGAACTCTTCCTTCTAACCAATTTTTGGACCATAATTTCTTGCAATAAGGATCAGAAGTCTGGTGCAGATTTGGCAATGTTTAGGGACTTTACCCTTAATCTTCTAGTGTCATTAATTCCAGGTTGTATCAAGTCTAGCAACTAGGCTTCTCTAATTCTGTATTGTTTTAACTCTGCCCTGGGGCATAAATTGCTTCACAGTCTGATCAGACTAAATTTAGATTCCCTTTCAGGGAATACTTTTTGAGGTTAGTGTTTGTGTCATGTTTTGTTCCTTGAAAGGCTACTCCTCGTCCCCTCTTTTCCTGGTTGTATCTGGTAAACTCAGATAAACTCTGGTGACCTGCAGTTAGGCTCTTGCTTTAACTGATATTCTAACTTTTTCTTAATTGCTTATACCAAATTTTGTATACCTTTTGAGAATTCTCTTAGACTTGAATTTCTCCATGCTCCACACGTGGGCCCAAGTAGAGATATTTACTTTGGAGAGAACTTGGGACTGTCTATTCTTGTAGCCGACCTCCACCTTGGTCCAAATCAGAGAGTTGGTACTTCTGAGCTAGAAGCAAGGACATCAGCTCACTTCTCTGGAAGGGACACTGATACTTTCTGAATAGAGACTTAGACAAAAGCATTAGTTCCTCCACTTTAAGTATGAATCTTCTATCCTACAAGTGAGGTGGATAAGAGCAAACAGGCCTGGGTATTCTCATTCTGCTGCACTGCAGTTGGGTGTGTGTGTGTGTGTGTGTGTGTGTGTGTTTGTGTGTTAGAAAGGGAGAGAGAGAGAGAGAGAGGATGAATAATGCCTTCCATGAAAAGATATATATATCCTAATCTCTAGAATTTATGAATTTGTTACTCCACATGGCAAATGGGACTTTGCATATACCGTTAAATTAAGGACCCAGAGATGAAGAGATGATCCTGGCTATCAAGATGGGCCTAATGTAATTACAAGGGTCCTTAGAAGAGAAAGGCAGGAAGATCTTCGTAATAGGCAATGTGATGATGGAGACAGAAATAAACCAAATGGGGGACAGGAATCGATTTTCCTCTAGATCCTCCAGAAGTAGCCAGCCTTGCCCAAAACCTTGATTTTAGTCCCTCAAGACACATTGCAGACTTCTGATCGCCATAACTGTAAGAAAAAATGTGTTGTTTAAAACCACTAAATTGGTGGTAATGTATTATAGAAGCACCATGAAAATACACAGTGTGTCAGATTATTTTCCTGAAGGTCTGAGACTATAACAGAATGTTAGGCAGCAATGCAAACTTGGCTATTAATTAGACATCTCTTTCCAGAATTGACTTAGCTATTCCATACAATTGGCTGTCCTTGTTGCAGGACCTTCTACCTGCTACTCCTGAGGTTCTTCATTCTGGAAAGTTTTCCTCCCATACCTTATTCTTTACCTAGCTCTTCCCCTGACTACCAGTGGAACTCATAAAACCATGGTAAGTCTTTATCCAGGCAAATTCGTCAATATTGGTTAAGTATCACCCACCTATACTATGTTTACTTTCTAAATCAACAGTAGCCATTCATCATTAGGATAGCATTGATCTCTTCAAAGGCAGAAGCACAGATGTCTTTTTAACTTATAGAATAAGATTTTATTTCTCATGAAATATGAATGAAAACATACTTCCTTTCTTTCATTGAAACCCATCTGACTTTTTTTCTGCTTGCATTGTCAGATTTCCAAACTATGTCTCATAATCTAATCCTTGCCTATTGATGAGTTTTAATTATTTTTATTTTATTTTTGGCCTTTAAACCTTGGTCAGGTAGTTTATGCATGGTTTTAAATACTACTCCTATAATGGTGGGTAAACTTTCTTCTCTAGAGTTTAATTTTTCCATTAAAATTATTTATCAATACCTTTTCTCCTTAGTTCCATAGGCCATAAAAATTATTAATCAATTAATGAGGTTTTACTATATGCACAAACTGGTACAAATTGCTTATCCACATCATATCATTTAATTTTCACAAAACCTTAGGAGATTTTTTCCATGTTAGTGATGAGCAAAATATGAGTATTTTATTCCACTTTATTGCTTCTTTAATATGCCTTATATGTCATAGTTACACTAATGTACTTATTGTTTTTTTGTTCTAAACAAGAAAAACAAATATATACTAATTATGTATTCCCTATATGTTCTATTTTCCTTTATTTTCTTCCTCTTTTACCTCAAACTTTTAAAAATTCATTTAATATTTATAATTGCCTTAGGCAACTTGAGTTATGTAAATTAAATCATATGAGTTTATAAATTGATATGAGCTTGTTTCAGTTTTCCAGGTGGAGTTAATCTTCCTTTCAAGAAAGATATCTATTCTGATTTTCAATTTAGTCTGTAGAGTAAATTGGTACTTTGGTAGTGATTAAGAAAGCCACTGAGGTTTCCCCATGGAATAAATAACAAATATCTTTGGAAGTGCTGTAGGGAAAGTAGTGGGCATACATTTATGATAATAATTTGAGGTAAGACAAAATGCAAATATACATGAATTCCCAAGCCTGGTTGCAGGCATTAGTTATTCAAAGTTTTGAAAAATTCTTAAATAGAAATAATTTTTTATTTACTCTGAAAGCTGCTAATGGTTACAATTACACTTTATATTCCTTTCTCATTGCACTTATTAGTTCATATTAATTGTACAATTCAATGGATTTTACTGTGACATTTCCATGCACACATATAACATGCTTCAATAGTATCCATTCTAACTATTATTCTATCTCAACCCTCCTCCTCTCTTTCCCTGGATTCATTCTGTTTCCCTGAGAGACTGTATTCTACTTTTCACATCTTCCTCCACTTCCCCTCCTCCTCCCCTTCATCCTTTTCCTCCCCTTCCTTCCTCCTCTTCCTCCTTCTCCTCCTCCTCAATAGATGAAAAAAAGTGATGCAACTGTTATGTGTATGAGTGTGTGTTTATATTAGCATTGTGAATTTTTAAGGCAGAAAATGCCTGTTAGTCTCTTAAGAAAAATACTTCCTCACAGAGTGGAAGATGTGTAGGTATATCATCTATATTGATTAAACAAGGTCAATTCATATCTAGAAAATAGCATTTAGAAAATAAACTTTATTTAAAGGATTTCAGGAATAATAGGTACGAAATCCAGGCTAAAAAGCAAAGACAATGTTTAATTTCTGAAAGGAATAAATCTGAAATTTTTCAGTTTTAATATTAGAACCCAATAATTAAGCTTTTATTGGTAATACTTATTTGTTTTATAAATATGAAATTTATCTATAATAAATTTCTTTAGGCAGTGGGTCTACTTAATTTTATATAACTGTGTTAGGAAATATTAGTTATCATTAATATTACTTCCATTTATAATATATCAGTACCAAACACTATTTTTTACATGTGTTAATTTTGCTTGAGGTCTGTATATTCTGGAAACTTACACTCAATCAATTAAAAGGCTTGGATTTGGTGAGAATAAAGCAACTATGACTTCAGAGATGGTCTTTAGGCTTTATCTCTAGATGAGCTGTGGTCACCATCAGTGGGAGGTTACACATTCTGGCAGTAGATGAGAAATAGTAAGTCAAACATTCTTGGGTAACAAAGATATTATATTCATAAAGATAATTTCAGTTCCACTTCCCTGTTTTTCCCATTACAGAAGACTTACCTTCCCTTTTTTTTGAAAAAATTTCTCTTTTCTCTGGAAAGCTTTCTTTCGTCCTCCTTGGTTATTTGTTCTTTTTGTTTTCTTAAAGCATACTGAGTTTGTGATAATCTTAACACTAAGGCATCACATCACACATCTCTTGTTCCTATATTTCAGGAGACTGTGGGTTTTCTAATGAATGGGATTGTGTTGGATTCATTTTGAATCTTCCATTCCTAGAATGGCAACTTGCCCCTGTAAGACATTTTAAAATGTTTTTGAGTAAATAAGTTAAATGGTTGAAATGAAACTCTGAAAATGTCTATGGTATGTAGGTTATACATGTAATTAAATTTATAATAAAGAAAATAAAAACAGGTCATTACACGTTATAATTGTACAATCATAATTGTTCCTCAGAAGAGTCACTGAATCAACTTGGAGCTAGAAGGTTTCTACATAATAGAAATGCAATTTGGGGGAAGAAAGAATATAGCAAAAGACTTGTCTTTGATATATTGATATACATTTTAGATTCATGATGGTATTTAATGTACACTGAAGATAATTGCTTCAGTATTGGTGCTATGGTCTGAATGTGTATGTCCTTCCAAACTTTGTACATTGGAACTTAACTGCTGGGGTGATGACATTGAGGTGTCACCCTTGGGAGGTGATTATGAGGCAGAAAACTCATGAATTTGATTAGTGCCCTTATAAAAGATGCCTCAGAGAGTGTCCTCTTCCCTTTCTTCTCTTATACCTCTTCTGTCATGAAGAACACAGTGTTCATCCCTTTTGGTCTTTACACTGTGTGAAGTCAGAGCATTCAAGGCATGTCTTTGGAAAGACACTGAGTCCTCACCAGACCCCAATCCACCTGTGCCTTGATTTTTGATTACTAAAACTTCTAAACTGTGAAATAAATTCTTATTATATACAATCTACAGAGTCTCAGGTATTTTCTTATAATCGTACTAATGGACTAAGACAATGGCAGAGGAATTTTTGTATGTATGTGTTTGGTATTGACTTTCTAGGGATATTTGGAGATAGATGAGCTGAGATTTGTTTTTCTAATATTCTGCTCTGACTGTGAAGTGAGACTCGCCTTAGGGCAGCTAAGATTCAAGGAAAATAAAAGGCTATTTGCTAAATTTTATGCTACATTAGTTGACACTCAGCTGTTGTTACTATTCATACATGATTCGAATTTCTTTATTTACACTTACATTTCACCACATGGGCATAAAGGGTGAAATTTGTTTTGGTGCATACAATTTCCTGAATAGCCTCAGAACACTTAGTTGGGTGCTTTCTCAATATGTAGGGCACATTCAGGTTTCCTAATTATGTGTTTTGAGGCATTTTGCCTACATCTTCTGAACTGTAGTAAAATATCACAGAAAATAGAATAGCAAGGGCCTTTTATTTGGCTTTAGAAGAATTATAACAGAGAAAGTAAATTTTAGACGTTTACTTTCCATTTCATGGGACTTAATATTACAAATGTTGAATAGACATGTCTCCAAAGATTTACAAATGGCCAACAAATGCATGAAAAGATGCTCAGTGTTATTACATTTCCTTAATGACTAATTTGCTTAAGTAAATTGCAGGCTTGAGAATTAACAAAAGGAAATGAGAGAGAAGGAAGACAACTAGGAGGTGCCATTTAATACCATCTAGTATGGATATAACCTTAGAAAAGGAAAGGAATATAAGAAGAGTTGTAGGAATTGGAATCATCTTATCTTGCTGGTGGAAATGGTTCAGTCTTTGCATTTTCAAAAACAGTTTGGCAGTTTCTCAAAAAGTTAAACATAAAATTACCATTACCAAATTCAGCACTCATAACAGAACCACATGGCAGAGTCACTTGCCAAAGGTGAAAACAGGCCACATATTCATCAACAAATGAATAAGAAATTAGACCAGAGACCAGAGACACTGCACCTAATAGAAGAAAAAGTAGGTCCAAATCTTCATCTTGTTGATTTAGGACCAGACTTCCTTAACATGACTCCCAAAACACAAGAAATAAAAGCAGGAATCAATAATTGGGATAAATTCAAACTGAAAAGTTTTTTCTCAGCAAAGGAAACAATAAAAAATGTGAAGAGAGAGCCTTCAGAGTGGGAGAAAATCTTTGCCACACACACGTCAGATAGAGCAGTAATCTCCAGAATATATAAATAACTCAAAAAACTTTACCCCAAGAATACAAATAACCCAATCAATAAATGGACTAAGGAAATGAGCAGACACTTCACAGAAGATCTCCAAGCAATTAACAGCTATATGAAAAAATGTTCAACATCTCTAGTAATAAGAGAAATGCAAATCAAAACTACCCTGAGATATCATCTCACCCCAATTAGAATGTCTATTATCAAGAATATAAGCAATAATAGGTGTTGATGAGGATGTGGGGAAAAAGGTCCACTCATACATTGCTGGTGGGGTTGCAAGTTGGTGCAGCCACTCTGGAAAGCAGTATGGAGATTCCTTCGAAAACTCAGAATGGAAACAACATTTGAACCAGCTATCCCACTCCTTGGCCTATACCAAAGGACTTAAAATCTGCATACTACACTGATGCAGCCACATCAATTTTATAGCAGCCCAATTCAATATAGCTAGATTGTGGAACCAACCTCGATGCCCTTCAATAGATGAATGGATAAAGAAACTGTGGTATATACACAATAGAATATTATTCATCCATAAAGACTAATAAAATTATGACATTTACAGATAAATGGATGGAATTGGAGATGCTGTTAAGTGAAATAAGCCAATCCCAAAAAACCAAAGGCCAAATGATTTCTCTTATAAGTGGTTGGTGACACAAAGCGGGGTGGGGGTAGGCACGGGAAGAATGGAGAAGGGATGGATTGTATAGAGGAAAATGAGGGGTGCGTAGGGGGTGGGAAAGGAAAGATAATAGAATGAGATAAACATCTATACCCTACGTATATGTATGAATATGCAAATTGCATGCTTCTACTTTGTGTACAACCAGAAAAATGATAGTTGTACTCCTGTTGTGTACAATGAACTAAAATAAAAAATTTAAGAATAAAAAAATGGATAAGTGAATGGTGGCAAAAAATATATATATACACACATATGAATATTATTCCAAAATAAAAGTGAATAAAATGCTGATATACCACCACAATGTGGGCAAACTTCCAGAATATTAAGCTCATGAAAGAAGCTAGTCATGTAGTATGTTTCCATTTATATGAAACACGCAGAATGGATATAGGCCCTAGGGACAGAATGAGTATTGGTAGCATCTGGCAAAAAGTAAAATGAGGAAATAACGGAAACTACTTGGTGTGGGGTTTAGTATTAAATGATGGAAGTGCTTTGGGGATTAGAGAGAGGAGGTGGTTGTTCAGTATTATGTCCCAATTTCTCTGAGTTATCTTATCCAAAATGGTTAATTTTCTATTTCGTGACTTTCTCTTCAACAAATTATTTTTTAAAATGCAAATGCTGATATTATAAATATTATTTATTTATTAAGATGTAAGTGTTAACATATAGAATTTGGACAAGAACTCATTATTTTTAAAGGTAATTTGGTTTCTGTTTAAACAGTTACTAAATCCAATGAATTACAAGTGTGGGATTTGAAAATGAGATTAAACCACACTAAATATAATGAGCAATGCCAAAGACTTTTCATTTTAATAAGGATAACAATAATAATAATCACCAGGGGAGCCTGGCGTGGTGGCACATACCTTTAATCTCAGGGACTCCAGAGGCTCAGGCAGGAGGAACACAAATTCAAGGCTGGCCTGAGTAACTTAGAGAGATCATTTCTCAAAATAAAAAGAACCGAGGATATAGGTTAGTGGTAGAGAACCCTGAGTTTAATCTCTATTACCATGAAAACAAACAAATGACCAACCTAAAAACATCTGGAGAATATCTGGATAGGTATTCTTGAAAGGTCAAATTCCATTACCAATGACCAAAACACCATGTGTTCATTCCCAGACATCTGCTCCAAGCTGCTTTGGAACATGTTCGCTTTCCTCCTAATAAACAGCTGTTGAATTGAAGAACTAAACTCAAATGCTGTATCGCTGTGAAAGAAATAATTTCTTTGCTATTTTTTTCTAAATTAACTTATTATATAAGCTTCGAAACCACGACATATCTTATCCTAATCTGCCATCCTCTCTCCATTATGCAGTTATCACCATAATAACCCTCAAGGAATGATTTAACTTCATAATTATAAGAACTCAAAGAATGATTAGAACAATGTTTTTCTTCTCTTTCATTTCCTTTTGTTAATTCTCTATCCTGCAATTTGACTTTCTTTTAATGTTCACTGTTGGGGCCAAATAATGCCCCCTGGTAGAAGCTGGCTGAGGAGTTTACTCGTGCTGCAGAATGATGAATGCTTCCTCACAGCAGTGGGATGCACAAGCATATTGAAATGATTGCTGGCTTGTTTCCCTCATTTCCTTTTAGAACTTGTCATTTAAAGATTCATAATGCCAAATATTAATTTTGACTTTTTGGAAAAATATCGATAGTTATTTTCAGTTTGTAGAGCAATAGTGACTAAACCTAATTATATTATTTATATATGTTGCATTTGTATAATTGAGCAGACATATTCATTCCAGTTTCATGGTCGTGTAAATTCCTTAACATTCCATCCTGAGATTGAATTCAAGACAATTGATCGGGCATTTATGTCTGCTTGTCTTTTTTCCACTACTAGAGCTACTTTATTATGCAGAAGCTTTTGATTCTGGAATACTGGGGAATAAAGACAGAAATAAGGACACTATTAAGAAGGAAATGTAAATACATTTTTAAAATGAGCTAAGAAGAGGTTAAAGAAAACTGATACTTAGAAGTGGTCAAGAAAAGAAAACGTCAGCTATCATATGAATGCTTTGGAAAAGTTTTACTACCTACATTGTTGAAAATAATATTAAATCCACAGACAATGCTACTCTAAAAACTGAAAATGCCCAAATAGCTTAAATGCCAAGCAACCTGAAAGGGCAAGATTGGAATGTAAGAAAATACTTTTATAATTAGAGGCATGTAGACTTTTTACTGAAGTTTTGGAACTATACAGGCAAACACTGATGGGTTGGCATAATAACATTTAGAATCAGCATAGTGAAATATAAAAAGTGCAGAGCATGATACAGATTTGGAATAAATATCTACAAAATATCTACTAAGTAAGTTATTACTCATTATATTTGAATACTTTTTAAGATCTATATAATATCTCTAAGCAACTCAAGAGCAAAGCAATCGGAACACTTCAATGGATCATTTTTGGCAGGGCACGCAAATGCTCAATAAGTACTTCAAAAACGTTCAGATTCACTAAAATCAGGAAAAAGCAAGTTGCTTTGCATCAGTAAGTAAAATTTTTAACTTAATTTAATTTTTCTTATAATTGCTGTTTTAAGATAAGTGTTTCAAATATTGGAAATAATTGTGGGATTGATGATATCTAGTATTAGACATAAACAGTAATTTGTATTTCCATAAATTTCTGATAGGCATGTAAAGTGATAAATCCTTTATTGAGATTCATTTATGAATTCTTACAAATTTTAAGTACATATAAACTTAGATTAAAATTTCTTTTCCAAAATATTCAACTACAGAAATGCTCATATACATGTCAACTATAGTCCATATTAAAAGGTTATATTCAGGGAAACATATTTTAAAAAGAAGTTTTAAAAGTAGCATATGTGACCATCTATGAGAATGTTTGATTATATAATGGTACAACTGCTCTACAGAATACCCCTGCAACCATCCAAAGAACAGGATGTATTGTGTAAATATATCCATGATTTCATCTTCCTTAAGACACTTTTTAAAAATTAGCAAAAATACATATAGCATGTTCTCATTTTTGTAAAGCATATTCATGTAACTATACATATCAAAGTGTATATAACCACACAGAGAAAGTTTATGATGGTAATTCAAATGTGCTCTCTGACAAGCAGAAGGGAATATATTGGGCAATTGTGAAGCAGGATATTATAAGTTTACCTCTTATATGCATGTATTGTTTAACATGTCTGTAAATGAATACAATTTTTAAAAAATTGTAAATATTACAGTATAACAAATTAGTGGAAAAATAGATGTTTTTGATTTTTATTATTTTATGATTTTTTAGTTAGATTTTTCATATATGAGCTATTTTAAGACAAATTCCCCCAAACATTTTGTTGGCTTAACAGCAAAAGCAATTAAAATGAAATCACTCTTCAAATTAACCTTTGATGACATTACAGATTGAAATAAGATGAGTCAATTCTTAACAGGGCTTCAGGCCTGTCCTTCACATACATTTCTAGGAGAAAGTTCAAAATTACAAGGTGTCTAAATCAGACTGTCCATAAGGGAACGTGAACCCACACATCCTCTGAAGTGTTGGAGAAATTATAAAGACCAAACAGGAATTATTCACCTTGTGAAAAAGTAATCTTCAAGTGTTATAGATTTTCTTGGATCTTGAAAATAACATTATTGCCTTTCACCTTGTCTGAACTTGTAACTCGCAATGAATTCATGAATTTTTTTCTGAACACACAAAAACCACCCACTCCAATTTTAAAGCAAACCTTAGATTTCTGTACATGGTTTTCATATGTGTTTATGCTAATAAGAATACCATTACAAGAGAGTTATTTTTTAGACATCTTTTGTACAGTATTTGTACAAATACTTGAATAGCACATATTCAAAAATAATTTCAATGGAAATAACTTAATAATACACTTAATTATGAAATATATTTTTCTAACATTACATGAAGAGGCACTTTAATTTTTTATAATTTATAATTGCTGTTTTAAGATAAGTGTTTCAAAAGAACATATTTGCTTTGATGTGTGCTTTTTAAAAAATTAACTGATTTTTAAAAAAAAATAAACCTGAGTATGTGAATTTCATAATAGAGATATAAGAGTCATGGAAACCTATAGACAGTAATGTGTATGTCTCATCAGAATATAAATGTATTTGGACAGTATCTCTTAAAGGGTCCCTGGAATAATGCATTTTTGTTTGCTATTTTTGTTATATATTTATCCAAGTGAAACAAAGTGATTGATAAAGAAAAGATTAATTGACTATAGAAAACTTCTCCCAGATGTTGATCCTTTTCCCCTAATATAAAGAGGTTAGCATGATGTTAACTTGATCACTTTCTTGGGTATGTCCTCATGTGTTGTGTTGAAAGAATTGTTTGTTGAAACATGGAAGTCATTATTATAGACATCATCTTGATTCTTCTCATTTTTCACTCTTTTTGCTTTTCCTAATCTTTAGAATTCTTGAATTCAAAAATACTTAGACATTTCTGTCTTAATTAGTGTTGGTAAGAAATTTTCATGGCTCCCTATCTGGACCTAAAAGTTATTTAATAGCCTGGTTTTGGCAGAACTGTAGGCAATCAATATCTTATTAATCTTTGCAAAATCTTATAGAATAATATGAATGTAACCATATTTCTGATAATAATTTTTATCAATCAAGTATAGATGTTATTCTTTAGCAGATTGTGTTTACTTTATCTACGTTAATGATAGTCTGTCTCTGGTAACTTGCACTTTAGGTTGTACTGTGTGAGTTTGTCCCAGTGCTATTCCAGCTGTCTTCCTGAATGTCTGAAATATTAATGACTGGCATTTAGCATAAGGTAATTTGCATGGGAAAACATGTTCCTTTAATTTGGGACTGGATGATTTCCACTCTTGCCATTTTATGCACTTCTCAAACTATACAGTGTGGTCTGCTTTTCTGATTTAAAGAATTAGAGTAAAGTGGTTATAAGGTCATTTTGTAAATAAGACACAGGACATAGGTAATATGCATATTCTGACCTATATTCTGCATCCTTCAGTAAACCTGTAGCCAGAGTACAGACATATTAAGATAAAATGCATCTTGATTTTCTTACCAAATATCCCTTTTTGTGCTCTACCTTGAAGATTATCTTTTACTTATTCCTTAGGAAAATCTTTGTAAGGCAAAAGAAAAATCTATGTCATGGAAGGTTATAGGTAAAATGGAATAGGAGAGTCAAAGTGAGAAATATTGCATATGACATAATACATATGTCACTTGGAAACAGTCCATTGGGACTTTCAAAACTAAAGAAAACCATGGATTTTCAAAATATTCTGTTTTTATAACACTTTAAACAAGTCTGATGAAGCATTTTTACATTTTATATATTATACTGTTTAAGAAAATTGCATAAGTTCCTGCTTCTTTGGAAAAACATGTTCTACTCAAAAATGATTATAGGCCATGTAGGATGACTTGCTGGACAGATAGATTCTACTAAATCATTTCAAAAGAAAATGTAGTCAAAACTAAGACACATTTTCAGATATATTAGGAGTTGGAATAGGTGCACTGTTCCATATAGGTACATTTGTAATATAAAATTCTGGAAGAACTGACAATTGCAATTAGGTAAATGAAACATTGAAATACAAAAATTTAAATTTTGAGCCCAAGCTCATTAAATTATTTCTGCATCTTTCCGGTGCTCTTTTGTTAATGATTATAAAGGGGCCAATCATTTATTTCTGCCAGTGACTGGGGCTTGAAGCAATTGCATCTGTACTGATAACCTAGGAGCTTATTTATGTAGTCAAGGAAGAAGAAACATGCTTAGAGAGTGAGTCTGCCCCTGTTACCATGACTTCTCAATTAAATCCCAACTCCATTATCAGCAGTTGTTGACACGCAATGCTATTTTTATGTTACTTAGCCACTACTGTGGTTATCATTTGCCAGTCTCAAACCGAAGTTCCACCTCACCTTGACATGAATATAATTTCTATATAATGTCAATATACAATGCTATACATTAATGACTAAGAAAGCTTTCTTTTTTTAAAAAAAAAAAACTGAACTTAGAGGAGTTTACC
Source organism: Glaucomys volans (assembly GCA_020662805.1). NCBI lineage: Eukaryota > Metazoa > Chordata > Mammalia > Rodentia > Sciuridae > Glaucomys > Glaucomys volans. The sequence goes on from JAJEJO010005801.1 coordinate 235,883, forward strand.
TGGTAGGCTGTTTAATTGTGAGTATGCTTGGAATGTACTTCCTTCAAAAGCATGTAGTATATTTTTCCTAATATGTTTGAGATATGTAATATAATCCTAAAGAGAATTTCTTTTGGCAGGGTGCAGTGGTGCATGCCTATAACCCCAGCCACTTGAAAAGATGAGGCAGGAGGATCATGATTTTGAGGCCAGGCTTAGCAAAGCAGTGTAGACCCTAAGTAACTAATTGAGGCCCTGTCTCAAAATAAAATAAAACACACAATGGAACAAAATACTTTTTGGTCCATTTTATTCCTCAGTATTAGATCACTTTTATAATTTAAAAATGAATTCAAGTTAAAAAAATTAAAAAGGGAGTTTCTCTTTAAACAATTTAAAGTGAAATAGAATTTCACTTTAAAATTTTCTATGACTTCAACCATTATAGCACAGTTAAATTCACTGGTGCTATTAAGATAAATTCAAGCTTATTAGCACAGCATAAAAACCCTTCTTGATGACCCTCTCAAATCCTTCACAGTTCTTTGGTTGGATCCCTGAGCATTCTCATGTCCTCCACACTTTGTAAATATTGTTTCTCTATCTAGACTATCCCTTTAAGTATGTTAACTCGTATTCATCTCTTGATACTTTCCTTTTAGTATTTCATCAATTCCCCAATTATATTAAAGGACCCTTGGGGCAGGGAAAGTGCATGTGTGTATCTCCAGGGAAAATTTGCCATTGGTGGAAGGCACCCTTCCATCATTCTCCTTTTGCATGTGAGTAAGTACATATTTCCGGCTTATTCACAAACATGCAACCCTGTATAGGGATTGTCTCTGCCTAATCCATTATAATGTCTCTGCCTCATCCAATGTAACTGCTTGGTCTCCACCATGTCTGTCAACAATCCTAGTTATTTGGAGTTCATTTGTTTTTGGTTCATTGTAGAATAACATTGGAGCACACACTGTACATAGGAAACCTTTATTGTTGGTAAGATAGAAGTCAGAATTAAGAAAGTTATATGATATTTTTACATTTTTATGGTGATAGAAGAAAAAGTATCTCTACCATAATGAAAATCCAAATTTTTATGTAATATATGGATTGACTAGAATCAATCCCATTTGAGACAATAAAATTATAATGTAGCTTTTGTTTGTAGAAAACTTCCATCACCAAAATGCCTTCTATGAACATTTGAAATCCTGTCTAGTAGTACAGATTGTAGTTCAGTGGCACGTCTAAATGATTGTGAAACATCTTGTCTTTGTAAGTCATTGCAAAATTTGCAGCTAATGGTCACAAAAGGGAAAGATATATTTGAAGTATTCCAGATCAGATTTTCACAGTGTTCAAACTGAATCCTAAGATTATGAAGCAGTAGCACTATATCAAACTTGAATAAGGGAATAAAATATATATGAAAGTGTAGGAAAAACCAATCAGTTTAATAGAGGAGAGGACTTTGTCATTTTCCCCTTCACCCTTTCCTTCTTTGTGATTCTGCTGGCTTAGTTTGGCTCATTTTTAGAATGAATAGAAAAGAATATTGACAAAAGTGTGATTTGCTTCCCTTTTTCCAGTGTTGTTAATGCCAAACCACAGCCAGGAAAGGCATTCCTCCTTATTTTATTTTTAAAAGCAAATTATGACATCATAGAAATAATATTTCAGTTCTTATTTTATTACACAACTTTACAAAGAACTTATTTAATCCTCACAAGAATCTCATGAATCACTGCATTTTACAAATGAGAGAACTGAGAAGTGGAAAGCATTTGTAATTCTTTCCAAGATCAAAGGTATAATTGAAATTATAGTTATGAATTTATTAGTTGTGGGTTTTGCATTTCTGGTTTCAAAGAGGGGATTATACCAAAATAAATAGAGCTAACAGATCCTCATTACACAAATTCAGAAGGCTTTTAGGTTCTCCAAAGTAATAGACAGCTTGTGCTCTCTCCAGCAGAGAAGTATTCCAAACAGTGGTCAGGTTCACAGCAGAGAGACACACATCAATGATGGTAGGACAAAGTGGGACAAACTGTGCTAAAACCAATGGTCATGATCCTGTATGGGAAAGGCATCAGGCAGGTCCAGGGGCTCAGGTAAGGCTTCCTGGGGTCAGTGACATCAGAACTAGGATTCATGGATGGGAAAGCAGTGATGAGAATGGTGTGAACTGGAGTGAGAGGTGGAAGGTGACATCCTGAGGTGCTATAACTTTACTGCCACCTTTAATCTTCTGATGATGAGTGCAAGCAGAGCAGTTATCTGAGAACAGACAGGAACAGCTGAATTTGGATTTGTTTTGGATTGACCAGAGAAGGAAGGTCAATCAAACATGGCATATGGTTAAGGTTTTTTGCATGGTCCTTTGCAACCTTTGACTCTTCATCTCAATTTGAAAATTCTAAGATTCCTAATGACTATTGGTAAGGTGAGCATTCTTCCCTTAATGACTCAGCTCTGTGGATGGTAATGTTTTTCAAAATCACAAATCTTCACTCTGTGAAAAAGTACGTGTACAGTTTACAGGTCACACTTTCAAGTTAGAACAACTGGATTGAAATCCTGACTTCATCTGACCTCTTTTAGTAAGAAACTTCACTTCTCTTTGTCTCTGTTCCCTCACCTATGAAATGGGCTCACTACTGGAGCTTATGTAATAGAGTTATGTATTTATAGAATGAGATAAGCTTAAGAAGAATACGTTACCTGGTACACTGCTAGCACCCAATAAATATAAACTTGTTTATTATCCAATTGCAAAACTAACTGTAGCTGCAGTCACAAGCAAGTAGAACCATTGCATAAACTGGAGAAAAGAAAGTCAGAAAGAGAGGCATCTACCTGGCTTTAGATATGGCTTTTTAGGGGATGACTATAAATCTAAATTAAAAGTCCACAAAAATATGGGCAACCCACACTTTATCTTTGTGTTTAATGTTTAATTTTCCAGCAGTAGAAATGTAGGATGACAGGACTACCTGGCATACAGTTCTACCTTCATCCTTAACACTGTCTGTGGAATAGCTGAAGGCAGTGCTCTCAAGTAGGATGAGTGTGAATCCAGTGGGACCTAACAAATAGCGAGGAGGAATTAAAATAGAATCCTTTCTTAGGTTATAAAGTTGCTAAAATCCCAGTAGGAAACCTGAGTCCAACCAGATACAAGAGCATCACACTATACTGTGAACTGTGAAGTAACTACAGGAAGTAGAAGGGAGATCTCAGCAACATGAGCCTGAAGATACATGAGAACCCAGAACCTAACAGGGTTCTGGTTACTGTAAGGATGGGCAAATACAACATATTAAAAATGATTCAAACTTTGAAATGTAGCACAGACATTGTTGTTGTTATTATATTATTTTTAGTCCCTTATAACCCTTGAGAGTTTGTTCTTACTCTATTTATTCAAAGAAAAATCTTATAGAGAATGTGTATATTCTAAATTTTTCTCTAATTCAACTGGATACTCTCTTGTTTTTACCCTTGTTCTAAATATAATTTAGTGACTACAGTGGAATATTTTTATCTTTTCAAAGACCCTTTCTTCCCTGGGGACTGATACTTGTAATATATATCATGCATTGATTTGAGAAATCTGATTTTGTAAACTCTAAAGTGAGTTAGAAGTGTTATTAAAACAGTGCTTTTGTGTTGGGGAATAAAGTAAAAACTGGGGATTCAGTAATTATTTTTTAGTTCAAGTTGCAAAGTCAGAATCGCTATGATAAGAGTTTGTTTTGACTCCACTGAGGTCACCTATTTATATTTGCTAAGCTGGTTAATTTTCACTTAGATCAACTCAGAAGACCTTGACTTCTTTGAAGTTCAGCAAAGATATTAATCTACTTTGGATATTACTTTCATCGAAGAATTTATCTTTGAGTTGCAAGAGATACACAAATCATGGGAGAGTTTATTTTTGCAGCAAGATCGTTTTGTGACCTCCAAGTTGAAAGAAATCATTTAAGCTAGAAGCATTGATGGTACATTTTCACTCAGCAATTCTCTGCATCAAACCCTCATAATCACATTCTCTGGTGGATGCCTTCAATAATGTGCAAAGATAGTTCAGACTTTAATTATTTGCCTAAGGATTAAAAAAAAAGAAAAAGAAAAAGAAAAAATCCTTTCCTGGAACCACATTTGTCTGTTTATTCAGACTCAGTCTAATTTTTTTCAGCAACCCATGAAGTATTATTGGTAGATCTCATATCGTGTTCATGAAATGCAGCCTTTACTTATTATTTTGTAAGTTCTTATCTGGATTAATTGAACATTCTCATTTGACCTATTCATACAAAGCCATGGCCAAAAAAATGGAGGAAACATGCTTGCATGACATGGTAACACACTCAAAATACAAAAATTCCATTGAGATAGTTGGCATTGACATTTCCCCCAAGGACATCAATATTGTGTTTTCAATACACACCCCCAAGTTGCCTTCCTACAAGACAGATTTAGTTCACACTCTCATCAAGAGACAGATACTACTGTGCTGGCTTCCACAGATTATCTTCAGTAGTAGGTATTCTCAATCTTTAATCTTTTCAAATCTGAGTTATGAACAATAAATTTCATTATTGCATTTATTTATCTTTAAAACAACTTATTAATGAGACTCTACTCACCATTTTTATTCTTTAATATCAGTTTGAAACTATAATTTGTTATTGATATCTCAACTAATTTTTATTTTTTAAAAACTATCTCTTTTAATAGTTTTTTTAAAAATTTTAATAGGTAATTTGGGAAGTTCTGTCTTTTAAAGAAAAGGATCTCCTGGCTAACTATGTGATGTTTAGTTCCTATCTAAATTGTGAATTCTGTAAAAATCAAGTGCATAGAATATTTTTGCCCTCTATGCAACATAAAAATATTTGGTTATATGATCTCTTACTGATAAGGAATTTTAGTTACTCTGGCATAATTAAGTTGTCTTCCTCATTTTCTTTTATTTTTGAGTTCAGTTATCACAATTGGTTAGTTGCTAATTCTCAGTTCATGACTTACTCTCATCCTTGGTCCAGGGTGACCAATATTCAGGAAGATATTTGCTTATTTATTTAGTATTGTTAGCAATGTTCTAAGTAATCTTATAAAGTCACCTTTTAAAATGAAAGCTAGAACTTGACTATTATCCCTTTCTAATCAGATACTTTCCTCCTGCCATCCCATAAATTTGCCTCCAGCTACTCAAGGCAATCAACAAAATAAGTGCTACTTCCAAGTTCATGTAGATTGTTTTATCCATAAGTGTTCTTTTTAAAATACATTTTAGTTGACAATGGGCCTGTATTTTATTTATTTGTTTATATGTGGTGCTGGTGTCAAACTCAGGGCCTCACACATGCCAGGCAAGCACTCTACCATTGAGCCACAACCCTAGCCCTGATATGCATTTTTTGTGTGAATTTTTTGGTCTAAGTTGTGTTCAAAGAAAACTTCAGACAAATTATATTATAAGTTTATTTGAGAAAACTGTTCCTGAATTGGACCCCTCCTAGAGCCCAAAAGAGATTCAGAGAGCTCTGCCCAGCAGAGTGAACAGCAGATTTATAGGTCAGACTTAGACTTAAAATAAGAGAAAACCCCTAACTGGCTGGAGGGAGGCCTCTGCCTTATTTGAACATGTTGAAAAAAGATGGATGCCTGAGACTGACTTTCTGTCACAATCCAAAGTTAGGTTTTAAAGGCTCATTTGCAGACTAAATGTGGTGGCAATTTGATATGTAGGTACTTAAGGCAGAGCAACAGCCTCTGGTCAAATTTAAGTAAATTAAATAGATGTCCATAATGTTATTAAAAATTATCACACTATATGTAGCATTTGGAGGAATGCTTTATTTACTTATTATTTTTAAAGATTTCTTCAGATTCTTTTGTGTTTCCATAGTGAATTTCTAAAAATGTAGAAGTCCTTTAAGATGACAAACTATTCTGTGTTTGGAAAAATGTTACTCATTTTACTACTGCGATAAAAACAAAAACAAAAACAAAAAAACAGTCACTGTAAGTCCAGACACTCACTGACAGAATGTGATCACAATTGCTCCTCTGTAATTCTTTTGCAGTGATCTTACCTGACTTGTTCTTTCAAACACATGACAGTGGTCTTCATTTTGGTAGTTATTACATTGAGCAAAATAAAAGATCAGGCTGAAGTTGACAGACTAAACTAAAGAATATTTTTCCCAACCAAGGTTTCAGTCATGCTGCCTAGAAGTCTCTATGCTGACTGCATTGCTCCAAACAAGCTTGCTATAAATTTTTACAATGTAAATTTATGTGATTATTTGTACAGAAGGCCTATTCTTTTTACATTTAAGTAACCATGTTTTAAAAATGGATTAAAATTGACACATATGGGCCTTTGGGCCTATTTTTTTGCTTAATTTAATTGATTCTAATTAGAAAGTGAATACTGATTAGGTAGGTATCATTTGTGGCACATTTGTATGACAGAAGTGGGGCTGAAGATACAGATTTGATTATATTAACTTAAATCCTTCCCTAGAAAGACATAATGCTGTTTAGTGGAAAAGAATCTTAATAATCCCATAGTTCAGTGGTTCTCAATTGTATCTATATACTGGAAACATTAGAGAATAATACACTCCCTGAATTTATTTATAATAATCAGAAACAAGAATAACCCAAATAACTATCAATGAGTTAATGGATAATCCTATTGTGATATATTTACTTATGGAATATTATCTACCAATGAAAATTGAATATTAGAAGTCATACACAATAAAATATTTACTCTATTATTCCACTACAACATAGGTGTAGAAAACGTCAAATTAACCTACTTGGGAGGAATCATATGATAGGTTGTTCAAAACAGGGAAAAGGAAGGTTGACTATAAAATGACAAAAGTGAATTTTCTGAAAAGATGGCATGTTTTCAGGTATTTTCTGACATTTTATTATGAAAACTTTAGAATATACAACAAAGGTTTATAGCCATGATCATGATTTTTTGAAATTTATCTTTATGGTGAAACTTTCAAAATCTATTTTTTTTTTAAATGCACAGTATTGTTATCTATAGTCACCATACAGTAAAATAGCCTTCCAGAACTTCTTGCTTCTATCTAACTGGAACAGTACACATGGATCAACCTTCCCCATTCCTCCATTCTGGTTTCTCTCCCCAGCCTCTAGTCACCACCATTGTAATTTCAACTTCTATGAGATCAAACTCTTTAGACACCTCATATCAGTGATATGGTAGTTTTCTTTCTGTGCCTGGGATATGTCACTTAACATTATGATCTCCAATTCCATCCATGTTGCCCAAATGACAGGATTTTATTCTGTTTTATGGTTAAATGGTATTCTGTTGCGTATATGTGTCACATACACTGCCCATTTATCAGTTGACACAGGTTGCTTCCATGTCTTGGCTACTGTGAGCAGTGCTGCAGTGAATCTGAAAGTGCAGCTGTATGACATGATTCTACGATTAAGTTTGCTATTCTCTATTTGTTACCAAGCTATCCATTTACCCATCCCTTTATATATCCAATTATCCATCAATATGTTGGTGCATTTCAAAGTAAATTAAAGACCTTGGTTTATTTTCCATTAAATGTTTTTTGCATGCATATCATTAACTAGAGTGCCAATCATGTTTACAGTAGTTTTTCTTTTGAGTAACAAATGCACAAATGTTGAATTTATGTTCACTGACACTTGAGAAACACCTACACTTGTGTAATGCAAACTCTTGTAAAGATATACAACATTATTACTATAGAAACCTTCATGATGTTGTTCCTGGGTTTCCTAATTTGCAATATGCCCAGAGACAATCAATTGTTCTGCCTTATTTAGACAATATATTACTTTGCTAATTCTGTAATTTTATATTAATGCAATGATATAATGTAAATTCAATGTGTTAAGCTTTTTTCTCTGTTTTTGGGATTCATTCATGTTGACATGTGCATCAGGAAGTCATTTCATTTTATTGGTGAATGATAGGCCATTGCATGACTATATTGGAGTTTACTGTCCTATGCATGGACACTGGAATAAATTTGAGGCTGTTATTAATATGTTCCTTTAAACACTTTCGTTCAAGTCTTTGTGAAAATATGTTCTTGTGTTGGGAAATTCCTACAAATTTTGATCATTATGATAGGTGCATGCTTAATTTTACAAGAAATTGGCAAACTCCAAAATATGTGTCTTTTCCCCTTCCCACCAACAGTACATGTGAGTTGCAATTACCAGCAATCCCTAATTTGTTTTGTCAGTCTTTTTAATTCTGAGTCTTCTGGTGGGTATGTGGTGGCATCTCATCATGCTTGTAGTTTGCATTTATCTAATAATGATTTGAGCAGTTCTTTTCCATGTGATTATGTGTTATTTCTGCATCTTTGTGAGTTTTATGCATTTGTACTGGGTTATTTATTTTTTACTTCAATTGTGGAAATTCACATATGATAAAATCCAGTTCTTTGTTAGTAATATATTTTGTTCCTACTTGTGATGTAATTTTTCCTTTAAATTAATGATGTTTCTTTATGACAGACATTTCTAATATTAATAAAGTCTATTGAGTTTTTCCTTTTGTAGTTGTTTTTTTCTGTGCCTTTCTAAGAAATATTTATGTTCCAGATTGATGAAAACCTTCTCTTATTTTTCTTCTGAAAGCATTCTATTTTAAATTTCAGGTTAACAACTATTATTGATCTAGAATTAATTTTATATGTAATGTGAGGTGTGAGTTCAGGCTCATATTCTTTATATGGTTATGCAATTTTTTCTGCACCATTTTTTGAAATTTCTTCATTGACTGTGCATGGTTGCATAGGTCTGTAGTCCCAGCAGCTTGGGAGGATGTGGCTCAGTAGTTTGGCACCCCTGGGTTCAAACACTGGTATCCTCCCTCCAAAGAAAGAAAAAAAATTTCTTCATTGGATTTTTTTGGTGAATTTTTTTCCAAAATCGAATGACTATATGAGTATGTGTATATTTCTAGGATTTCTAACTTTTGAAAATAGGCAGTATAAGTTTTCCAGTCTTGTTATTCTTTTGTAGGGTTGTTTTAGATTTTCTGCCTCATTTATATTTCATGTAAAATATTTGAATGAACTTGTCTATTTCTTCAGCATATTTTCTTGGATTGCACTGAATCTACAATTGTTGTAGACTTGACAACTTAACCCTACTGAATCTTCTAATGCATCAACATATCTTTCCATTTATTTAGGTATTTCATTTCTTTTGCCAAATTTTGTATTGTTTGAAAAAGAGGTATTATACATCTTTTATTTATTGTTCCACATATTTTGGGACCCTTTTGTAAGTCAAATTGTTTGAAATTTTTATTTTGAAAATTTTGTTGTCAAAATTTTGTTTTCAATTCTATATGAAAAAAGGATTGATTTGTGCATGTTCATCTTATCATCTGAGACCTTGTTTCATTCTCATAATGGGCTTAGTAGTTCTCCGTATTCCATAGAATTTTATGTAACATGCCCTGTGTACACAGAAATAAGTTTATTTCTTTCAGATCTTTAAAATTTTACTTCTTCTGTGTTTGTCCTTGCAGTAGTTAATGCCTTCAGAATAATATTAAGAGTAATAAGAATGAGCTTCCTTATTTTTCACAATGTTTGTGGGAAAATGTTCAGTGTTGGACCTTTCTATATGATTCTAGCTGTTGGATTTTCATAAATGTTCAATCTTGCAAAAATAATGTTTTTTTCAAATAAATTATTGTATAGTTTGTATTGATCATAAATTTTTTTCTCCTCTATTCATTGTCCTTTGTAACAGTGAATTACAGGGATGATTTATTTTTTTAAAATGATATCAATCTTACATTACTTTTTCTTTTTCTTCTTCTTTTTTTTTTTTTAATACTGGGGATAGAACCCAGGAGAGTTTTATCACAGAGTTGAATTCCCAGCCTTTTTAATGTTTTATTTTGAAACAGAGTTTTGCTAAGTTGCATAGGGACTCTCTAAATTGCTGATGCTGGCCTTGAATTTGCGATCCTCCTGCCTCGGCCTCCAGAGTCACTGGGATTGTAGTGTCTCTAGGATTACAGGTATGTGCCACAGTGCCTGACCCAATCTTACATTCATGATAAATATACTAATTGTTCATGGTAATATATCTTTTCATATATGGTTGACTTTAATTAGTTTATATCTTTGTGAAATTTTTCATTTATATTCATAAAGTATAAGAGTACATAATACACTCTTATATTTTGTGGCATTCTATATCAAGTTTTTTCAGTGTTTTTAAAGTTAGGCTAGCTTTATAACTAAAGTTATAAATAAACTAAAGTTATAAATAAATTAAAGTTTATTTTCTTTTTTTTATTTAATTTTGATTCATTGAACACAAATGGAGTACAGCTATTGTTTCACTGGTTGTACACAAAGTAGAGTCACACCATCTGTGCATTCATACATGTACACAGGGCAATGATGTCCATCACACATTCTGTTATTATTACCTCCCTACCCTGACCCCACCCCTCCCTTCCCTCTATGCTATCTAGCCTTCCTTCATTCTTGCCCCCTCTCCACCCCGCATTATGCATCATCATTCACTTATCAGAAAGACCATTCGGCCCTTGGATTTTGGGGATTGCCTAATCTCACTTAGCATAACAGTCTCCAACATCATCCATTTACCTACAAATGCCATAATTTTATTCTTCTTTATGGCTGAGTAATATTCCATTGTGTTTATATACCACAGTTTCTTTATCCATTCATCTATTGAAGGCCATCTAGTTTGGTTCCACAATCTAGCTATTATGAATTGAGCAGCTATGAACATTGATGTGGCTGCATCACTGTAGTAAGTCTGATTTTACCTTTGGGTATAGGCCAAGGAATGGGATAGCAGGGTCAAATGGTGGATCCATTCCAATACACTTCAGATAGAGCACTAATCTCCAGAATCTACAAAGCACTCGAAAATCTTTACACCAAGAACACTAATAACCCAATCAACAAATGAGCCAAAGAAATGAACAGGCACTTTACAGAGGAAGATCTTCAAGCAATCAACAGATTTATGAAAAAATGTCCAACATCCCTAGTTATAAGAGAAATGCAAATCAAAACCACCTTAAGATTTCATCTTACCCCAATTAGAATGTCTTTTATTAAGAATACAGGCAACAACAGGTGTTGGTGAGGATGTGGGGAAAAGGGTACACTCATACATTGCTGGCGGGAGTGCAAGTTGGTGCAGCCACTCTGGAAAGCAGTGTGGAGACTCCTTAAAGTTTATTTTCTAAAACTGTATGTATAAGATTGTTGTTTATCCGTCTCTGAATATCTATTTGAATTCACAAGTGATACCACCTATGCCTTGTGGATTTTTTGTTTTTGTTTTTGATCTAAGTACCCTCTAGAATATGCTTGATTTAGCTCACTATTCCATATTTTTAGGTGATTTTCTCTTTTGTCCATTTTATTATTTGTAGGAACAAAGGTCCTGAAAGAGCATCCTCATTTATACCATAATCCAAAGAATTTGCAATTCTGCTGAGAGGTATATACAAAGGTATATAATGGTCAAACTCATAAAAATACATGATTTAATTTAATGTAAACTATTCTTGCATAAGATGTTTTTAAAAAGTCAACATGGAAAATATGGACTCAATTTGCAATATGACAAAATACAAAGAAAAATTCCAAAGTATACCTTGAACCAACAGTCCACACTCAGATAAAAGGGAGCTTTTGACTTTGGGGGGATATCTGAAGATAGTCTTTGTTGTGGCAAAATCTGGGTGAGGGAGTGTGTTGGTTAGTAACAATGGTATCTAGTGAGTGGAAGCAGCATCTATCATGAAGAGGACCATCTCCCAGTGTCCCATCACTAAGATTTATCCAGCCCCAATGCCATTAATGCTAAGGTTGAGAAATTGCCTGTGACTAACTCAAACATTCAGGACATGAGTCTAGGTACCTATTGAAAAAAAATTCACAGAGGATATTGATGTGTAAATTTGGCTGGGAAAAATGGAAAAATTTCATTATATAGCTTGACTAACTACAAAGTTAGACACAAAGAAGTTAAATCATAAGAATTTAATAATTAGATTGTGATTAAAAATAGAAAATAAGATGAAGTTAAAAGGTCTTTATTACTTCCTATCAGGTTTATTGTTATAATCATAATTTTCCTTATAAATTTTATTCATTATACTTCTTCATATGAACTATATTCTAATCACACTAACATTCGTACTACCCGTTGATCACACCAAGTCACTCACAGGTTGTGCCTTTGTGTGCTCCCTGCTTATCTTATGGACTAGAACTAACCAAGTTCTTTTCTCAGTCTTGTTTCACCTCCTCATAAGTAGCTACTCATTACCTCTGAGTAGCTACAGTGATATTTATAGGATAATTTTTCAAAATTGAGAAGTATGTTCATATGTGTTTTCTTCATAAATTATGAACAACTCTAAAGAAACATACTTAAACACATTTAGAAGTAAGATTTTGGGCCTGTAATCCCAGCAGTTCAGGAGACTGAGGCAGGAAGGTCAAAACCAGTCTCAGCAATTTAGCAAGTCCCTAAGCAACTCAGTGAGACCCTGTCTTTAAATAAATTACAAAATAGTGCTGGGATGTGGCTCAGTGTCCAAGTGCCCCTGAGTCCAATCCCTGGTACTCTCCCCTCCAACAAAAAAAAGTAAGAGTTTTGGCCAACATGGTGCTCCATTGCCCCACTTGTATTGAATCAGACTATCTTTTTTAAAAATCTTCAAATTGATTTCATAAAGTTTAATTTGAATCTTATGTAGTGTGTCCTCTAATGGAGATATACCTTTGGATATTTTAGACTTTACATTGTAACCTAGGGATACATATTTACTATTTGTGATATTTATCCTACCCAAGGAATAGATGTTTTAAAATTACCTGCCCATTTCCCAGATCAGATTTCCTCACTATTAGCTCTAGTGCTAAGATCTTCTGTGTTTGACAGCAACCAGGACACTTTGAGGACCCTGTAGCTCCCTGAGTGCTGGGAACACAAGCCGTACTGCTGATTTTTGATTGTCTTTAGATGGCATTGATGCAACAAATTGAATTACCCTTCATGCTTCTCCATGAGAATTATTTCTTATCTTAGGAAATATTCCTCAAACTTCTGGTATAAATATCTCTTAGCATGATTCAAATTTTATTTATTCCAACCTAATAAATTTTCTTCAAGGTGAATTTTAGTAGCAGTATTAATTTAGAAATTTAAGAGTCAAACTGTAAAATGAAACTGCCTTAAAATAAAATTTTATTTCTACCATCTCCAAGTTGAGTAACTTAATTTAAGAAAGTTACTTAATCTTTCTGTGAATTATGTTGTGAGACATACACGTGATAATATTTGTTTCTTAGAACAGCTCACTTGCAAAGTATGAGCTCAATAAATATTGGCTATGATTTTTCTCACAGATTTAAAAAAGTGAATGAGTCTCTGTTCTTTTAAACCTTTTAAAAGATATTAACAGAAGTTCTCTTAACTTGATCTTAACAAGCTAAATTAACTTAAAATTTACTTTTCCTATAAATATGCTAAGTATTTTCTACATTAACAGAGTTCTCCCAAAAGATTAAAATCTAATATGTGTCTACTTTTGTAACCACAAATTGAATTTTGGTGCCAAGGATTAGGTGTGTTTGCTCCATAATATATTTATATTGATTATATTTGCCATGGCTATTTAATAACTAAATGACAATATGAACTCGAAAAAGTTAATATTTTATTTAAAATGATTTGTTAAAATAAATAAAGAAGTCAAAAACATTTGTTATCTAGTGACACATGGGTAAGAGAACTATAAAAGATTGAAGGTAAATTATAAAAAAATTCAGAGGAAATTTGTACATGCTACTATCTTTATCATTCCCTTTAAAATAAAGAGAACACAGAAATTAAAATTAAACTGCAATTATGTGTTTTATGCAATAAATATGACCTGCAAATCCAATGGATACATTCACACTCAGAGAAAAGGCCTTATTTCACATCAAAGATATCTGACAAATGTATGACTTCAGTCAAAATAAAAAAATAGTGGTATGTGGAATTAACAAATTCAATTGACAAATTCTGACAGAGGCAAGCTCAAAATCAAGATCTGTGATTAAAGAATCTCTCAAGGATATATTTATTTATTTATTTACTTACTTTGCAGTGAAGTTTTATTAATCAGAGTATAGTTTCACAATAATTCAAATAACAGTATTTTTCCTGGTGACACTATAGAAAATTTTTTTCTTTTTATTATTTCTGCTATTTTTTATTTTTTATTATTTTTTAAAATTTTTATTTGTTTTAATTAGTTATACATGACAATAGAATGCACTTCGATATATCATATATAATGGAGTATAATTTCTCATTCTTCTGGTTATACATGATGTAGAATCCCACCAGTCACATAGTTATATATGTACATAGGGTAATAATGTCTGATTCATTCTACTATTCGTCCTATCCCCATAACCCCTCCCTCCATTCAATCCTCTCTCCCTAATCTAAAGTAACTCTATTCTTCCCTAGCAACCATCCCATTGTGAATGAGTATCCAATTTATTTAAAAAAAATTTTTTTTAGTTGTAGATGGACACAATACCTTTATTTTATGTACTTATTTTTATGGGTTGCTAAGGAATGAACCCAGTGCCCCACATGTGCTAGGCAAACACTTCACCACTGAGTTACAACTCCCTCCCTCAATGATTTGTTTTTAAGACTATAAAAGTATCAGTAAGGATAACAAAGATTTGAACATCTTTTTAAAAGTTGACCTTATTTATGTTTTAGACTGCATTTACCAGCTTCCACAAACATATTACACAATAAATACAAAATACAAAGTGTAAAAATTTGTAGCATTTCTATAGTAACAGCATTTCTTTCTCACAGAAAGAAATCAAGACAATTCATTTATGATAGTACCAAAGAGAAAAAAAAATATGTTTAAACAAAGAGATTAAGACCTATACACTGAAAACTGTAAGTCACTGATGAGGAATTGAAGAAAACAATTCAATAAATAGAAAGACATCCTGTTTGTGGATTGGCAGAATTGATGTTAAAATGCTCATTTTACCCAAAGTGATGTACAGATTCAATGCAATGCCTATCGATATTCCAACAACATTATTAATAAAAATAGAAATAGCTTACATGGAACCTCAAAAGAGTATAAATAGACAAAGTAATCATTAGTGAAAAGAATGAAGTTGAAAACATCACATTGCTTCACTGCAAAACATACTACAACACTATAGCAAACAGACAGGGATGGTACTGCAAGCCTGTTATCACAGCAACTCTGGAGACTGAGGCAGGAGGATTTCAAATTGGAAACTAGCCTCAGCAACTTAGAGAGATCCTGTCCCAAATTAAAAAAGAGAGAGAGAGAGGGAGAGGCAGAGAGAGAGAGAGAGAGAGAGAGAGAGATAGCAAGATGGGGATGTGGCTTAGTGGTAAAAGCATGCTTGTTTTTAATCAATAGTATTATCTGTCTATCCATATGTATATAGATAGATAGTACTTTATATATACATAAATCAATATGGATTGGCATGGATCACAGATGAGTGGAATAGAATGGGGAGCCACAAATAAAACAATACATTTATCATTAATTGATTTTTAACAAAGATGCCAAGAATAAAAAATGAGAAAGGACAGCATCTTCAGTAAATGGAGTTAGAAAAACTGTACATTCGCACAGGAAAAAAAAAAGAAAGAATTAAACCCTCAATTCATACCACATGCAAAAATCAATTCAAAATTATTTAAGGATTTAAATGTAAGTTCTGAAATGGTGAAACTAATAGACGAAAAAATAGGGAGAAGACTTTATGATATTCGTCAGGACTAAGATTTTTGGGATGTGACCCTAAAAATGCAGACCAAGAAAACAAAAATAGACAAAAGGGATTGTATCAAGCTAAAAAGCTTCTGTACAGCAAAGGCGATCTCAACAGAGTGAGGAGACAACATATGAGATGGGAGAAAATATTTCTCCTGTCTGATAAGTGTTTGATATCCAAAATACATAGGAACAAAAATTATCTGTAGCAACAAAATGATTAAAAAGTGGGGAAAGGACCTGAATAGATATTTCTGAATAGATATAAAAATGGCTAACAGGTATGTAAAAAAGTACTCAAAATCTTTCTAATCATCAGAAAAAAGCAAATTAAAGCCACAAAGAGATCTTACCTCACATAGATTGGCTATTATCCAAAAGAAAAGACAGCAAGCATTCATGAGGATGCAGAGAGAAGGGTACATACTTCTTACATACTTTGAGGAATTTAGATTGGTACTGTTTTATTGAAAACAATATGAAGTTTCCTCAAAAACTTACAGCTACATATAATCCAGTCATTTCACTCCTGGATATATATGTCCAGAGAAAATGAAATCAGTATGTGGAAGAGAAATCTGTAGTCCTCCCTTCATTGCAGGATTATTCACAATATTTACAATATGTCAACCTAGGTGCCCACCAACAGTTGACTTGATGAAGAAAATGTGGTGTATGATATCCAATAAAATACTTCCCAGCCTTATAAGAGAGAGAATCTGTTGCTTGAAACAACATGAATGAGCCTGGAGGACACTATGTTAAATAAAATAAGTCAGGCAAAAAAAGAGAAAATACATGATTCATTTATGTGTGAAATGTGAAAATGTTGAACTCATAGGAGTAGACAGAAAGTGGACCCTGGTTAACAGGGCAGGGTGCTGGTGGGGATGGATCTGGAAAGATACTGGTCAAAGGATACAAATTTTCAGTTAGGAGGAAGAAATTCTATTGTATTATATGGTTTATAGATAATAAACATGTAGTGTGTGGGTGTAGGTATTAGTAGAGTTCTTGCCTAGCATATGGGAGGTCTGGGTATCATCCCCTAAGCCACCAAAAGTGAAAAGGTGCCATATTCTTGAAATGAATGAGAATAGATTTTATGTGTCCTAGTGTTCTTACCATAAATGCATAGGTTAATTAGCTTGATTTAGTTGTTTCACAGTGTCTATATATTTCAAGCATCATGTTCACTATAACTATAGGCAATTATTAGTCGCAAACAAATTTTTAGAATTTTTATAAAACAAATAACAAAAACTATTGATAATACTGTGTTTCACTGTAAATAACATTTATTAAATCACATATAGATATTCCTTTCTTGTCTTAATAGAATGCTATAATATAAAACTTTGAGAGGATTGGTAAGGACAGTTGAATGTGCTGTACGATTGGTTGATCCTTGACCATTAGAGGATGACTGAGTAAAGAAGAATATAGATTTGATCCTTTTAAAAGCAATGATCTTTTTAAATTACAGTGCTAATTTAATCAATAATCTAAGTCAAAAGTAGTGATTTCTGAGGAGAGAGACAGAGAGAGGGAGAAAAATGAAAGCGAGAAGGGATCGATTTTTCAATATCACCTTTTTAGAACTGTTTTACTCCTAAACATTGTACGTTTATTACTTCAGCAAAAGTGGAGTGTGTATACACACATATACATACATGCATAGGTACACATACATACACATGTATGCTTGTGGAGAGGAATATACACTAAAATGGATATGAAAACACACCTTTAATTTTGAATGAAATTAAACAAGGTGCAGTACAAAAACAGTAAAAAATTCATGGGGGGACATTTTTCATTATGATCTCAGATTTAACCCCAAATTTATGAATTAGTCACTTGTGACAACAGGCACAAATTAATTCTTTGGCCAAATCGTTGTTATATCTCACTTGATTCTACAGATGTTCTAAGAAGTCTGCATTTGCATGCCTTTAGTCTTGACAGGCATTCTCCAAATCCACACCGTCCATGGTCTCTTCTAACCCTCAACCCCAGCATGCTTTACACAATAAAGTTCCTTGCCAACATTCCAGAGGCATTTGGTTTGCAACTCCTGGGCAATTGAGTGCTATAAAAATGAAAAAAAAAAAAAAAGCCCATAGAACAGGAGGATATGCTAAGGAAAGTAAGAGTTAAGACAGAGGGGGTGATTCTGTTGGTGAAATGAGGCAACTAAGAAATCATAATTGGAATTATCACAAACCTTAAGCTGGCTGAGTGACTCTTTAACTATCAATGCTAACCTCTGCTAATCTTTTGGGTGTTAACTAACACTGTATATCAAATCTAGCTGAGCTCATTAACTATAATTACACACATAAAAACTTTAGAGTAGTTATCCAAATTACAGAGATGTACACACACCACACACCTATGTTCTATAAATGGAGTTTTATTTTATCCATGATAGTTATGATGAGATTTTAGTGGGTTGTAATCAAGAAAAGATTTTTTAGTTGTTGCTTTGCAATATTTTTATCTCGATTTTTGAAATGAAATACCTCTTTAGCTACAACAAGCTTTTAATGTGATGATATAAGTAATATTATAGTTCAATATTTGAAACCTGGATGAGCAAACATGTGTAGAAATGATTATTTTAAATTGGTCACAGTTGTCTTCTGATTTATCTTTGGGAAAAGCTAATTTTTGTTCGTGGGAAACAAAAAATTTTTTAATGGTCTTTCTTTATGCAGAAGGATTTTTGGAGCCCAAATCCTTTTCTGAAATGCAAATATTTAAGTCAATGAGCAGGTAACCCACTTTATAAAATAATATAAATTACTGTCTTCTTCATTGGCAGGATTTCATTTCAATGGGTTATGTGTACTTTGACTAAGACCTGGGCCTGAGTCTGGGGCTCAGAGACTGGGAGAAGGACCTAGGCTGTACAAATGAGGAACCTGGTCCATACCAAATGGAAATGTCAGATTGATACCTTGTGGAAGGCCATGGCCCACAGATTAATAGTATCAATAGTATCCAGGCTTTTTTTTTTTTTTTTTTTGTATGACACATTGCTACAAGGTCCAAGCTTTCAGTCAGGAGATGCACATTTCTCTATCTACATAACCACATACTTTTATTACAATAAGCAAAGAAGAAACATGCCAATTCCTGGTAGATACCATACACATATGCTTCTAGAAATCACAGACTAGTTAACTAAGACCAATTTGTAAAATAAACTTTTGCTCTGAGAGTAGAACTAGATTTTGTCTTACAAAGAGCTGTAGCATGGGAGAGTATGGGGTGGAAATCTTCCACCCTCTGTTGAGAAGATCAGCTACAACAGGGTTTGGGAGGCTGAATTAGGGAAAGTCAGAGGCCACATGCATTTTCATATATCCTGATGGGAAAAAGTGGGGAGAATTTTGAGATTGGATACTAGCAGAATATGTTCTCTGTGGCTAAATGTTATTCAGATATGAGTTTTGAATGGATAAGAGAAGTCTACTGTACAGGGTCAATTTTCCAGGAACCTTAACAAACCATTCTGAAGGACTCACAAGACTAAAAAAGATGTCAGCTGGCTGTGTCCTCACTTGTTTATAGCTGAGGAAAATCCACCTTCCAAACTCCCACCAGTTGTTGGCAAATTCCAATTCCTTATGTTTGTTAGACTCTAGTCCTGGTTCTCCTCTTGCTCAGTCAGGGATTGTTATCAGCTCCTCAAACCGCCCTCAGGCCTTGTCAAATTGCCCTTCTCTAGGCAGTTCACAATATGGATATTGCCTTCTTGATGGGAAGCTGAGAAACCTCTTTTGCTTTGATTTAGTCTCTTCAGGAAGGGCCCAAACCCTTTTTAAGGTTCACCCAATTAGTTTGTGTCCGCCCCAAATAATCTCTCTTCCAACTATCTGAAAGTCAACTACTTTGGGACCTATGGCCTTTCAAGTAAGTCAACCTAAAATAGTGAGTCATGACGAAAAGACAAAGGCTGATAAAATACTTCAAACAACTCTGAAAAAATAATTTAGACTCTTTGAAGTATTTTTAAATAGGGCAGTATAATATAAATGTAGTGGACAATAATATAAAATTATTTATATTATAGCTATCATTCAAGTTTTATCTTGGGATATAATAATTATCAAGAAGATTTAATTCTTAAAATGGAGCATTCCATTTGAAACTTGAATTGAATGACACATATTTATATGCTGTACTATTGCATTATACAAATATCACTGCTTATGTAAGTTACTAATCAATCATTGGCTACTAAAATATGGTGTTTAGGGCAAAAAACAGTACTTACCGATGTGTGAAAATTAATGACTGAAAATATTTTTGATTTACATTAAATGTTTATGATGAAGTCTAACTTAAATTCAGTATTAATTAACTGAGAATTTATTTTGTTACTGGTATTGCTCTAAGCATTTTATATGCACTTCAATTTAATCCTTATAATGTCTCTGAGAGGTTGGGATTATTGTTATTTCCAGTTTACATATATTGTAAATGAAGTACAGAGAATTTATCTCACTTGCTCAACATCTCACACTTGTCAGTGATGACACCTGAGTTTGATGTTTGGTAGCCTGACTCCAGAGCCTACTCTGCATGCCTCCAAGAATGAAAAAATAGAGATTCTTAAAGATCCATTTAGACTGTAATATTGATTTTTATAATTAGCATTTAAGTTATCTTCATGTTACTCTGAAAAAGCAGACCTAGTACAGTTTAGAATTTGTTTCTTCCCCACACAATGAACTGAGTATCAGTAAATGTCCAAAGAGAAAAAGTCATTAACTGCTTTTTAAAAAAAAAATTTATTTTTTATTTTTTGTACACAAATGGGATACAACTTTTTATTTCTATGGTTGTACACTATGCAATGTACATTCACGCAATTCATGTAATCTTACATATACATAGGGTAATACTGTCTGTCTCATCTACTATCTTTCCTTTCCCCACCCCTCCCACCCCTTTTTCCTCTACACCATCCAAAGTCCCCCTTTATTCTCTTGTCCCCCACCCGCTGCCACCCCTCTGCCATCCATTTATCAGAGAAAACATTTGGCCTTTGGTTTTTTGGTCTTGGCTTATTTTACTTAGCACAATATTCTCTAACTCTACCCATTTACCAGCAAATGCCATAACTTTTTTCTTCTTTATGGCTGAGTAATATTTCATTGTGTATATATACCACAGTTTCTTTTCCATTCAATAATTGAAGGACATCTAGGTTGGTTCCACAATCTAGCTATTGTGAATTGAGCAGCTGTGAACAAAGATGTGGCTGCATCCCTGTAGTATGATGACTTTACGTCATTTGGGTATAAACCGAGGAGTGGGATAGCTGGGTCAAATTGTGGGTCCATTCCAAGTTTTCAAAGGGAATCTCCATTCTGCTTTCCAGAATGGCTGCACCAATTTGCAACCCCACCAGCAATGTATGAGTGTGCTTTTTTCCTCACATCCACGCCAGCACTTACTATTGCTTGTGTTCCTGATAATAGCCATTCTAAATGGAGTTAGATGAAATCTTAGGGTGGTTTTACTTTGCATTTCTCTAATTACTAGAGATGACGAGCACTTTTTCATGTATTTGTTGAGCACATTTATATCATCTTCTATGAAGTGTCTGCCCAGTTCCTTAGCCCATTTATTGATTGGGTTCTTCGTATTTTTAGTGTAAAGTGTTTTAAGTTCTTTATAAATTTTGGAGATCAGTGCTCTGTCTGAAGTGTGTGTGGAGAAGATTTTTTTCCCACTCTGTAGGTTCTCTTTTCACATTATTGATTGTTTCCTTTGCTGAGAAAAAGCTTTTTAGGTTTAATCCATCCCTTTTATTGTTTCTTGCTTTTATTTCTTGCTCTCTAAGGAGCTCTCTAATGTTAAGGAATTAACATTACCTAAGCCAACATGATGAAGGTTCGGGCCTACTTTTTCCTCTCTGTAGTGCAGGGTCTCAGGTCTAATTCCTAGATCCTTGATCCATTTTGAGTTGAGTTTTGTACAGGGTGAGAGATATGGGTTTAGTTTCATTTTGCTGCATATGGATTTCCAGTTTTCCCAGCACCATTTGTTGAAGAGGCTGTCTTTTCTCCATTGCATGTTTTTGGCACCTTCGTCTAGTATGAGATACCTGTATTTGTGTGGGTTTGTCTCTGTGTCTTCTATTCTGTATCATTGGTCTACCAGTTTATTTTGGTGCCAAAACTATGCTATTTTTGTTACTATTACTCTATAGTAGAGTTTAAGTTCTGGTAACGTGATACCTCCTGCATCACTCTTCCTGTCCAGGATTGCTTTGGCTATTCTTGGTCTTTTGTTCTTCCAGATGAATTTCTCTGATGATTGTTTTCTCTATTTCTATAAGGAATGTCATTGGGATTTTAATTGCATTAAATTTGTATAATGCCTCTGGAAGGATGGCCATTTTGAGTATATTAATTCTGCCTATCCAAAAACAGGGGAGATCTTTCCATCTTCTAAGGTCTTCTTCAATTGCTTTCCTTAATCTTATATAGTTTTCATTTTCCTTAATCTTATATAGTTTTCATTGCAATCTTATATAGTTTTCATTTCATTCTTATTAGATTGATTCCAAGTATTTTATTTTATTTTATTTTTTTAGACCATTGTGAATGGAATTGCTTTCCTCATTTCTCTTACAGATAATTCATCACTTATGTATGTAAATACATTGTATTTATTTGTGTTTATTTTATATCCTGCTATTTTGCTCAATTCATTAATTAGATCTAGATGTTTCCTGGTGGAGTTTTTTTGGATCCTCTAAATATAAAATTATGTCATCAGCAATTAGCGACAGCTTGAGTTCTTTTCCTATTCATTTTCCTTTAATTTCTGTGGTCTGTCTAATTGCTCTGGCTAGTATTTCAAGCAGGATGTTGAATAGAAGTGAGGACAGTGGGTATTCTTGTCTTGTTCCAGTTTTTAAAGGGAACGCATTCAGTTTTTCTCTATTTAAAATGATGGTGGCCTTGAACTTGGCATAGATAGCCTTTACAGTGTTGAGGTATGTTCCTACCTTCCTATTTTTCCTAGTGTTTTGACCATGAAGGGGTGCTGTATTTTGTCAAATGCTTTCTCCTCATCTATTGAAATAATCATATGATTCTTAACCTTAAGTCTATTGATGTGATGAATTACATTTATTGATTTCTGGATGTTGAACCAATCTTGCATCCCTGGGATAAACCTCAGTGGATTGTGATGCCTTATCTTCTTAATATGTTTTTGCATGCAATTTGCCAAAAGTTTGTTAAGGATTTTTGCATCTATATTCATCAGAGATATTGGCCTCAAGTTTTCTTTCCTAGATGTGTCTTTGTGTGATTTTGGTATCTGAATGATACTAGCTTCATAAAATGAATTTGGAAGAGTTCCCTCCTTTTCTATTTCATGAAATACTTTCGGGAGTATTGGTATAAGTTCTTCTTTGAAGGTCTTGTAGAATTCAGCTAAGAATCCATCTGGTCCTGGGCTTTTCTTGGTTGGTAGGCTTTTGATGGCTTCTTCTATTTCATTGCTTGAAATGGGTCTGTTTAAATTGTGTATGTCCTCCTGGTTCAGTTTGGGAGGATCATATGTCTCTAGAAATTTGTCGAAGTCTTTGGGATTTTCTCTTTTGTTGGAGTATAGATTTTCAAAGTAGTTTCTCATTATGTTTTGTATTTCAATGGTGTCTGTCGTGTTATCTCCTTTTTCATCACAAATTTTAGTAATTTTAGCATTCTCTCTCCTTCTCTTCATTAGTGTGGCTATGGATTTATCTATTTTGTTTTCTATTTTGTTTTCAAAGAACCAACTTTTTGTTTTGTCAATTTTTTGAATTGTTTCTTTTGTTTCAATTTCATTAATTTCTGCTCTGATTTTAATTATTTCCTATCTTCTACTACTTTTGGTGTTGTTCTGTTCTTCATTTTTCAGGGCTTTTAGATGTAAGGTTAGGTCATTTAGTTGTTGACTTTTTGTCCTTTTCTTGAATGTGCTCAATGCAGTGAATTTTCCTCTTAGTACTGCTTTCATAGTGTCCCAGAGATTTGATGTGTTGTATCATCATTCTCATTTACTTCCAATAATTTTTTTATCTCCTCCCTGATATTTTCTGTTATCCATGCTTCTTTCAGTAGGATATTATTTAGCCTCCAGATGGTGGAGTAGTTTCTGTTTTTTATTTTGTCATTGATTTCTAATTTCATTCCATTATGATCCAATAGAATACAAGGTAGTATCTCTTTTTGAATTTACTAAGGGCTGCTTTGTGGCATAACATATGGTCTATTTTAGAGAAAGACCCATGTGCTGCTGAGAAGAAAGTGTATTTGCTTATTGATGGATGGAAAATTCTATATATGTCTGTTAAGTCTAAGATATTGATTGTGTTATTGAGTTCTATGGTTTCTTTGTCTAGTTTTTATTTGGAAGATCTATCCAGTGGTGACAGTGGTGTGTTAAAGTCACCCAGAATTGTTGTGTTGTGGTCTGTTTGTTTCCTGGAATTAAGAAGGATTTGTTTGATGTACTTGGATGCACCATTGTTTGAGGCATAAATGTGATAGTTATATCTTCCTGATTTATGTTTCCCTTAAACAGTAGGAAGTGACCTTCTTTATCCCTTCTAACTACTTTTGGCTTGAAGTCCACTTTATCTGATATAAGGATGGAAACCCCTGCTTTTTTACTGAGTCTGTGTGCATGATAGGGTTTTTCCCATCCTTTTATCTTTAGTGTGTGGATGTCCTTTTCTATGAAATGAGTCTATTCAAGGCAGCATGTTGTTGGGTCTTTCTTTTTAATCCAATCTTCTAGTCTATGTATTTTGATTGATGCATTTAGGTTATTAACGTTCAGGGTTATTATTGAGATATGATTTATATTCCTGATCATTTTGGCTTAGTTTTGGTTTTTAACTTGACTTGGTTTCTCCTTTGATTGGCTTTTCCTTTAGGGTAGTTTCTACCTCTGCTGACTTACATTGTTGTGTTTTGTTTCTTCCTCTTCAAATATTTTGCTGAGAATGTTCTGTAGTGCAGGCTTTCTATGTGTAAATTCTTTTAACTTTTGTTTGTCATGGAAGGATTTTATTTTGTCTTCAAATCTGAAGGTTAGTTTTTCTGGAAATAAGATTCTTGGTTGGCAACCATGTTCTCTCAGAGCTTGAAATATATTGTTCCAGGCCCTTCTAGCTTTTAGGGCCTGGGCTGAGAAATCTGCTGATATCTGTATAAGTTTCCCATTGTAATATGATCTGATGCTTTTCTCTCCCAGCCTTTAAAATCCTATCTTTATTTTGTGTGTTAGGCATTTTCATTATAATGTGCCTTGGTAAGAATCCACTGTAATTTTTTGCATTTGGTGTTCTGTAAGCCTCTTGTAGTTGAATTTCCATTTCATTCTTCAGGTTTGGGAAATTTTCTGATATTATTTAATTGAATAGATTGTTTTTTCCTTTGGTTTGTATTTCTGTGCCTTCCTCAATCCCAATAATTCTTAAATTTTGTCTTTTCATGGTATCCCATAGTTCTGGGAGGTTCCATTCAGGATTTCTTACCATCTTCTCTGTTTGCACAACTTTATTTTCAAGACTTAATATTTTGTCTTCATTGTCTCAGGTTCTGTCTTCCAAGTGATCTAGTCTGCAGGTGATGCTTTCCATTGAGTTTTTTATTTGGTTTATTGTTTCCTTAATTTCAAGGATTTCTGTTTGGCTCTTTGTTGAATGATCTTTTGCTTCCCGCAGTTGCTCTTTCAATTGCTTATTGGAATGATCATTCATTGCCTGTATTTGCTCTCTTATCCCATCATTTGCTTCATGAATCATTTTAATTATGTATATTCTGAACTTCTTTTCTGACATTTCTTCTACCATGCTGTCACTGGATTCTATTAATATAGAATCTTGGTTTGCTTGGAACACTTTCTTCTCTGTGTTTTCATGTTGTTCTTGTATCTTCCCCTCTAGCAATGCAGATCAGGGGTATTGCATTTTCCACCCTACAGGCTTAGAGTGACCCTGCAGGTTTCCAATACCTCTTCTTTAAAGGGGAAATCAATATTAGCAACACACAGTACAAATAATATACAGCTTTAAACCAAATAGCCCCTATGAAGACATTAAAAATATTGTCATAATAAACAGAAAGGATGATATTTATTATTATCTACAGCATAACAAATGAATTTGCAATAAGGACTGTAGTTTCCATTGGAGGACACAGAGGATGGAGAGGAATGTAGGATGTAACTGTTAATGGGATAAGAAAAGAATATGAAGAAGTTCTAGATCATAGGTAGAGTGAAAGTGTAGTCAAAAGAAGTTGGTTGCTACCATGAGAAAAGGGAGAAAGAGACTCTGAGGAAACAGGTAAACAAAAGGAAAATAGAGAGCAAGAAAAATAAATAAAAACTTAAAAATTTTCAAAAAGGAGGGAAAAATAATCTACATTCTACTAGTCATATACTATTCAAACCTCCCAGTCTTCAGTAGCCTGATGCATGAGAGGTACCTGACAATGAGCTTCCAATCTCCAGCAGGCATCTCAGGATGGGATTTGCCCCACCTAATGACAGTTTCCCCTTTGCGCATAATCCAAGATGGCTGCACTGGCTTCCAAATGTATTGGCAAATGGGGAGATGCAGCGCAGGTTGTGGGTGCTGAGTCTGTGTGTGGGGTGCAGTTGGTTGGGCCAGGGCCCCTGGAGGTGGGGTGATGTCTGTCAGGGCGGGGGGGGAGGGTTCTCGGGGTGGGGAGGGGGATCCTGGGGTTGGGGTGCATCATTCAGGCTGGGGGTCCTGTAGTTCCTGGCTATTTTCCCCAAATGGTGGCAGCCACATGCAAACAAACCTGTGGGTACTGTGACAGTGGAGTGATCATTCCAGGCAACAACAGTCAGCTGGTGATCCACTGATGGTCTGTGGGCAGTCTGCAGGTGGATGATGAGCAGGTGGACCTCAGTTGATGGGTGATGGGTAGGTGATGGGCAGGTCAGAGGCAGGCAGATGGGCAAATGGCAGGTGATAGGCGGCAGTCAGTGAGCAATCTGCACCCAAAATGTAGTCGATATGCTGGCAGACTGTAGGTGATCCAGGTAAACAGCAGGGGATGGATGAGCAGCAAAGACTACTTCAAAGAGAAACAGATTTTCCTCTGCTTGAAACCTGAGTTATGGAGTAACAAAGAGCCCAGACTCCCTCTAGTCTGCCATCTTGGATCTCTGGATATGTTAATTATATTGATCGTGGTGCTGGTTTCATGGATGTGTACTTACATCAAAAGATAAAAGTATATGCCATCCCCTGGTATTCAAGGTAGCCACGTGGGTTCTCCCTATGGTTCCTTTGGCACCCGAGTAGACAGAAACCTGGTGTTCATAAGGATAGGAAAACAGGTCTAAAAACTGATTGAAAGAATGGTGGGCTCCCCATCAATTCTTTTTTTAATGAAAGATTATGTTCTCAAACCTGACAAATACAATATAGTTTATTATAGCACATTCAAAAATGGTTCAAGCAAATATGCATTTTCTCTTAATTGCGTTTACTTTGAATTGTATTTTCTTTTGAGGAAAATAATAAAAGTCCACTGTAGTCTTTTCCTTTATCCTTTCATTTTTCCCTTGTTTGTCTTTGTCCAGTCAGCTTGATAATACTGCATACTTATCCCTGGAGGCAAGGTCTTAGTTGTGTTTCTTTTTATTGTTTTCTTTAATGAATTTCCTGCTTGCATTGTTGTCTTTCTCAGCATTCTGTTGCTCTATGCAGGTCCATCTTGACCTAAGCTGATATTCTACATGATAATACTAAGAGATTTTTCAGACAAAACACTGAAAATGTGACAATGACATTAACATTAAACAATAAATGTCATATCATATGGTATTAACTGGAATTTAGGAGCTCCTCGAAGAAATCCTACATATTAAAAGAAAACCAAGGTGCTAGCCCAAATAGAACTGAAGACAACATAGGTAGCAGGAAAAGCAATTGTTAAAAATATTTATCAGGCACCCAGTATGAAGTTTAGGCTACTAACCATGTCCTTGAAGAGCTCTCAAGGACCTCAATACCTAATCTGTCAATTTCAACATACCATAGAATATGCATGTGCTGACATAAAATTTTACTTTTAAACAACTCTCCATTTTTTCAGATAAGGCAGTCAAGTCATTTACTGTAATGCAACTGATTTTACCTTTAACTTGTTTTCATGTCACACTAGATTAACCTTAAATCTTAAGTATCATATTTTAAGATCTATGGTTTTTTAACTTCTATTTTAAAGTTAGCTCTAAATGCAAGTTAAATAAATTTTATTTCTTCTCTTCCAAATATTTCTTTGTTCCAAAATTTAAAAAATTATCTTTCATAGAAATTCTATTCCTTTTTAGTTTTAGTTCTTATATTTATTTTAAAATTTTTATTAGTGCATTATAGTTATGCATATTAGTGGAGTTCATTTTGACATATTCATAGATGCATGAAATATAATTTGGACCATGTCAATCTTCAGTACTTCTACTTTCACTCCCCCTATTTTGTTTCCCTGTTCTTCTTCCTCAACTGGTCTTCCTTCTTTATATTTATTAACTTTTTAACTTTGTGCTGTAAAAGGGGAAATTTTAAAGGGAAAATTGCTGTGTTGTACTCCTACATGTACCTACCATATTTTGGCCAGTTTTATTCTGTAAGTTTCTCTATTTTCCCATCCTTCCTCCTCTCTGTCAATCTGCTTCTACCATTCCACTAATCTCTCTTCTATTTTCATGGGATACCCCCTCACTTTTTTCCTTATTTAACTCTAGCTCCGTACATGAGAGAAAACATGTAACCTTTGACTTTCTGATTCTGGCTTATTTCACTCAGCATGATATTGTCCAGTTCCATTCATTTACCCCCAAAATGCCATAATTTCATTCTTTTTTGTGACTGAGTAAAACTCAGCCACAAAAACTCACAAAACTCTGTTTGGGACATATACCACATTTTATTTATCCATTCTTTGGTTGATGGGTATCTGAGCTTATTTCAGTATGTGGCCTTTGTGAATTATGCTGCTATAAACATTGATGTGCCAAGTATCAACATGATACACTAATTTTAGTTCTTTTTTGAGTAAATACCAAGGAGTGCAATAGTTGAGTCATATGGTGATTTCATTCCTAGTATTTTGGGGAATTTCTACACCATTTTCCAGAGTGGTTGCACTAATTTGAAGTACCACTAACGATATAAGAATGTCCTTTTTTCCCCACATCCTCACTGGCATTTGTCATTATTTGCATTCTCAATAATTGCTATTCTAACTGGAGTGAGATGAAATCTCAATATAGTTTTGATTTGCAGTTCCCTGATTGCCAGGAATGTTGAATATTTTTTTCATATATTTATTGGTGTTTTAGTCAACTTTTTCACTTCTGTGACCCAAGTTCGAATGCAAACAATTTTAGAGGAGGAAAATTTAATTTGGAGCTAAGGTTTCAGAGGTCTCAGTCCATAGACAACTCCATTGCTCTGGTCCTGAGTTGAGGCACATCATTACAGGAGAAGAATATGGTGGAGGAAAATATGTCAGGTCATGACACCAAGAAGCAGAGAAAGAGAAACTTCTTACCAAGGACAAAATATGTACTCCAAAAGCATGTACCAGGGAGCCACCTCCTCCAATCACAATCTACCTGTGTGTAGTTACCATTAGGTTAATCCCTATCAGGGGATTGATACACTAATCAGGTTAAAACTTTCATAGCCTGATAATTTTACCTCTAAACTTTTTTCATTATCTCACACATGAGCTTTTGAGGGATACCGCATATCTAAACCATAGCATTCCATGACTAACTCCTAGAAGTCCACTCCCATGTCACAATGCAAAATAGATTTAGTCCATTTCTAATAGTCACCATGGTCTTAACAGTTCTAGGAGTAACCTAAAGTTTCCTCTGAGACTCCAGGCAAACTCTTAGTGGGGCAAACAAGTTGGAAAACCCATTACTTTCATATCTCCATTCACCCGTACAATTACCCATTTCAGCTAGAGTCACAAACTCATCTCTTCACCAATTCAGCCAATGGTCAGAGGCACAGACTGCAGAATTTCAGCCCCACACTGCTGTGTGCTCTCAAACTGGTCTTGTAACACTTTTGCTCAAAACTAAAAACACATGACTGATGCAAATCTGTGGGTGATTCCTAGTGTCCTATAATTCTGTATAGGTAGAATAAAGCCTTACTACCAAAATGCCAAAGTTCTGATCCTCAGAAACTATAAATATGTTTTGTCACATGGCATAAGGAAATTAATCTGGCAGATGAAATTAAAGTCATTGATCAGATGACTTGAAAATAGGGAGACTTTCTGGTTTATGTGGTTGCACCCAATGTAATCAGAGGGTCCTAAAGAGATAAGAGGGAGATACGAAGAGAATGAAAGAAATAGATACAAGAACGTTAAAGAGAGACAATGTTGCTACCTTTGAGGAATGGGGATGGGTCTGGGGGTTGTGCATGTATGCAGTCTCTAGAAGCTAGAAAGGTTAGGCAATATTCTGCCCTAGAGTCTAGAAGCCAGAAGGCAAGGAACATTCTCTTTAGAACGTAATACGGATGTGAACACCTTGACTTTGGCCCAGTGATAACCCAATGTGAGACTTTGGAGCAACAAAATTGCATAGTAATCAATTTGTGTCCTCTTAAGACACTAGATCTATGGTAATTTGTTATGTTAGCAACTGGAGAACAGTAAGCTCTTCTTTCAGTTCTGCCCTTTAGGCTTCCATTGATATTTTTTGGCTCCTGTCATTGTTGGTTTCTGTCCTGTGTCTCTCCTGAAGGATCTCCCCTTATGCTTTGCCTTCAATTAGTGAACTTACATTATTTGATCCTTTCCTTCATTTCATTCCCTTATTGTAAGTAGTTTTCAAACACTAATGCTTGAGTTCAACCAAAGACCTAGTAAATCATTCAGTACGTAAAGCGTTTTTAAAAATTCTCCTTACATGAGTGAATATGTACCCAGATTTTAGAAACATTTCTCTGATAAAAACTGGGCCTCCCTTCAACATCATTTTAAGTGTTCCTCCTTCAGAAGATCTTTCTGAAGTAGATGCTATTAACATATTTATAATTTAGTACGTTGCTTCCAAAACCTTTTTCATCTATTTGAAGATACCTTCTCTGTGAAGCTCATGGAAGTTGGCTTTATGTCCATTTTCGTCCCTCTCCTTTTTTACTATCTTATTCTAATTTCTAATGTATTCCTTAAGGCATTTCAATATTGGAACTTGGCTCACCATTTCTTTTTACTAACTCTTCCTACAATCCTAGGATACATTAATATGACAATCCTAGGATACATTAATATGACCATCAGAAGAACACTTAATCTCCCTTTTTATTCAAGTCTGGTCGGTAACAACCCTTATCCAGGAAAGGCAGAGGTACTTTGGAATTGTTCTTCATGGACATTGTTTCATGGTCTTCTGGGTCACCAAACGGGTGAAAAAGAGTAATAGTTGTTTGTCTGTTTGATCACCATCATCTCCTTACTCTTGTAATGTGCTCTCAAACCTTTTCCATGATGTTGTTCCTTCTTGTTCCATTCTGAAAGAAGTATGTGCTCTCCATCACTGGGCTTCCTGTTCCATGTGTATGTTCTTTGAGAATTGAAGTCAGTTCACTACTCTACTCATGGAGTAGGACCATATCTTACTTCATCTCTGGTTTCTATTGTGGGATAGTCAGGAATGTTCTGCTCCTTTGTACGAGTTGATCTTAGCAGGAAGGGCTAAGGTTCAGGGAAAAGGTGCACAGTCCACAGGTTTTCTGCATACTGTTGTGCATGTTGGTCCAATAGCATGCAAACAGCCACATCTTAGTTTTCTGAGGCAATAGTAACTAATTTTGGAAATTTCCCATTTGTATTACTTCTGGTCTTTTCTCCATTAAACAAAAGAGATTTTGTATCAGTTGATGAAAGAGATCAATTTTGCCTGATATCAGTTAATGAAAGAAATCAATTTTGCCACAATACTTTGAAAAGCACAATGCTTCTGACCTCTAAGCTTTCTTTAGGTGGAACTCCATGCTTTCCACCTCTCTTTTCCAGGCTTCCTATATACCTTCTACTTTCATATCTTTTATTTCAAAATTTCTTTATAATTTATCACAACATATTCTCTTCTCTCCATTTGGGACTTGTGTCTTACTGGCATCTTTCAATTCGAAACGATTGTTTTGTGTCTAAGAAAAAAAATGCATTTGCTTGTGGCATGTGGAAACCACCATTCATGTCTATGTTGGATACAAAAATCTCTCCTTATTGTGAAAATGTTCTTTCTTTATTTTCTGTTTTGTTATAATATGACAGGGCTTGGATGCCTTCTATCAGTGGGGCATCATTTTCTTAAAATTCCAAGGGAGATTCATTGAGAAGTGAATGCAACATTACAAAAAATGATTCTTTAAAAGTATAGTGGCTAGAAATTGAAAAACTAGTCATATACTATTAAAGCATTCAGTCCTACCGTGATATAGTAGTAATGTGGAAATAAAGGGCAGTTTTATGAATTAGGAAAACATTGCACTGACCTTGAAAGTTAATTGGAAAAGGGTATAAAGGAGATGGATAAGTCTGAATGGCATGCAGGTTTGTGGAGCCTAGCCATGCCTGTTAAAATATTTGCTACTATAGAGAAGATGAAGCACTGTATGAGACATATGGAGTGAGCAGTTTCTCAATGAAACGAACTGAAAACTCTTTGGTGAGAAAAAGCTGATTCTAGAGATGTAAAACTGTTTTGCAGATGTTATGTTAAAATTCCACCATCCCCATTTGAGCAGCTGCTAATTTGCCTTTGACATAATAAATGCAGTCCTTCAAAAGTTACATTCAAGTTATAGGTGCTGCTGACAAGTACAATTACATGCAAGTTGTTAGGATTCTTATTTCCCATAAATGGGCATTACCAGTGTTGCAAGTAAGTTTTGATGTAGTTCAGATCCAGACATATTCTGTTTGGTGTGCAAAATTTATATTGAATGCTTTGCAAATGAATTTGCTGAGCATTAGTTCCACTCTGTGGAGCTCACCAGGTTTCCCTACAGCATAAGGTATAAAGAAATAAAAAATGAATGCATTGGCCAATATTAGGAAGCATTAACCAAAGCGTGCGCGCACACACACACACACACACACACAAACACAACAGAGATTTACTAAGAAAATCTGGTAATAGAAAATGTTAACATAATCAAAATTTAAATATATTTTCAAGGAAAAAAGTCATACCTTCTTCCTCGAATCAGAATTTTCTGCTTATACTCCAGACATATGTTACATGGTTGGTGAGAAGCATCTTCTACCAGGTTTGGGTTTAAGTTGTCCTTCCTGCTCCTGTTCACATGTACCATTCCATTCTTTCTTAATTATGTTTGTCTTCTATAATTTCTTATCCTAATGATATAAGAAAATGAAACTCTTATCTGTAACAATTATACAAATTTCTTATAAACAAGTGGTAAGGAAGTTAAAAAACAGAGAAACAATGGAATGACAAAGTCATTATCTTGTTGATACCAGGTGTGCATCAAACCTATTTCAGCCAAAAAAGGACAATCACTATGAGGTAATTTTCCAGTGGTAAAATATTTAGAAACAATTGAAGAAAATACTCTTCCTAAGTTATATTTTCTTATATTCTGGATATGCTACTCTTTTCTTAGATACCACCCAGTTTTTTTAAACAAAAGTACTTCCAGAGGAATAGATTGTATCTGAGGATTTAAAATTCACCATCTCTCTGCAAAACAGGCCATGGGAACTGCCTATATCACCACCACAGGTTATGTGAGAGCTTCCTTTGCCGTTTGGTATATGCAACTTCTCAACATGATGATTTGGACCCTAGTACCTCTAAGCATGACATCATTTTCTCTTGGTCCTTTCAGAGACAGTGCCTACAATGTAGTTAAAAAAAAAAAAAAAAAAGAAAAAAAGCGTAATCCAGAAAGTGAGTATATATTATTTTGCAATTGCTTATGGAAGCAATTATTTCAGGGGAAATTAGAACTCACCAGGAGCTCATGAACTTAGACTTTTAATATCAATTTTGAATGCTTAATAATGTTTATTTTTTTAAAGAACTGGTATCTACATGTATTAGCTCTCTATCTGATTTTCAGGTCCAGTTTTGGAAAAAAAATAACCTATGATATAGATATCACTGAGATAATTAACATTGTCATTTGTAAATGCTGTCAAAGGAGATGTTATAGATAAAAGCATACCCTTATATGATTTCTAAAAAGGAGTAGTTTTAGGTAAATATGAATGACTTGTGCTAAGACCTACAAACACAGGTGCTTTGCCCTTGTGTTTGCCACTGAATTCAGTATTTGAAACATATCAGAATTTCTCTGATCCAGGTCTTCTGATATGGAGTTGGGTTTCACTGAATTTTTAAGAAATATTTTTTGTCATTTCCACCTCCTTTTTCATGCCTTTTAGAAATCCCTGTCCAGCTCCAATACAAACTAACTTTTTGCTGAAGTAAGCATCTGTTTGTTTGTCTTAATTGGACTATTGCCATAGGAAATTCTTTTCTTTGAAGATGCTCCTTTAAGTGAATGGTATTCATTTTCCCATTTCATATGCCACTGACTGTCATTCTGATGTTTATTACCAGCTCCTATTACTACATATAGCCCATTACACACATTCCTATCCTCCCATAAAACCTCTTCTATCTTTGCAGCCATGCTCTCTGATTATAACTGTCCCTTCTAGGTAATATTGTCCAGTTATCACCTACTATTCATCAATGGCTCATTCCAACAACTGGTGTGACTTATGAGGCTTCAGTATCTATGAATATGACTCTTTCATCATATTCCTAACTTTTTGCACTTTAAGAAACTTCATTTCCCTAGAATTCTTCCTCCTATATTCCTATTTACACATCATCTGGGATCACTTCAGCTTTTGAAATCATAAACTATGGCACACCAAAGAGTTGGGTTGCAATTTTCCAATTACTTGAATAATTATGAAAATCCAAAACATAATAATTCAAAAGACAAAAACCCAAGACTGGTAGGGATAATCAACGACCCAGCGGAAAGGAAGCAGGATTTGTCATAAAGTAGTCCTAGGTGAAAACACCCTGCCCATGCTTTCTTCTTGGCAAAGCCGACCTTTTTCCTTGGGAAGAAAATGCCAACTGAAAAAAGGCATAAAGACACATCACACTTCTTGAAATGCATATGGATATAAATGGAAATGGGTTCGCATATTATTTCCATCAGGATCTATGGATTTTTTTCTCCCTGAATTTCATCAATTACAAAGCAAATGTTTTATTCCACTTTGTTCTCTCTTTACAGCAGTATTTAGCTGCAAAAGCATGTCCTTCTAGAATCCTATGTTCTTTGTCTTTTATGATGCATCTTTTTTTAGCTCTACATATATTGTTTTTCATCTTTGAACATATGGAAATCTAACTAAGTTTGAGTTTTTGTTCATAAAGACACATTCTTTTTCTTTTTTCATTCCTTTTACTATCCACATGGATGCTGGAATTTCCCTCCTACTCTTAACCACCTGCAGTATGAATTGTTATGTAGTATCTAGCTCCATTTCTGAAATACGAATTCTTTTATGTACTGATTAAGCCTCTATAGAAAGTGACACCTCCTGATGTCTCCCAAGTATAAATGAATTTTTAAAAATCTATAATAGTTTGAAGCATTTTGAATTTCCTGTTTTATATTTTATAATGTACTAACTAGAAGAAGACAGTAAAAACTGTCATCTGAAACTACAAAGTGCCACTTCTGTAATTCAATCAGTGGACTTGTGTCACCATTCACATGAGATAATGGAGAATTGCATTCCTAAAGTAATAACAGCATGACCAATAATAATAGTAGCAACAAGAGTGGGGCTGTTAACTTGTTCTCGCCAGACTAGAAATCACTTTTCATACAGTCTTTGTTCTTCCTCTAGATTGGCAATGGATCAAGTGCATGAAGTTGTAATAGTATTACACAGTGGTTAAAAGCATTGGCTCCTGATTCTGATTACCGCACTATTGCATTAAAACCTTTATAAAACCAATGATCCAATTACTTGATTTACGAACTTGCTTAAGTTCTTGAACCCTATTAAGCATTTCAGTTGCCTAATGCATAAAATGTATATAGGAATATACTTCAACTTGAGAAAATAGCTAGATAGTATATGCAATACTTTCTGGCCATTAGACCAAAGGTGGACATTTGACCCATGATGACTTTATCAAAATCTTCAGAGTATTGGACTTGGCTATCAGTTACATGCCAGTTTTTCTTTGTTTGTAGCAAGAACAGTTACATGGACACTTGGGAAGTGTGATTTAATCATATTAGGTCTTACATAAATCTAGTAGAGAAGTATTAAAAATAAAATTATCAAATGTACAAAGAGAAGAGAATGTTGGAGATTGAAAAGGCATCTAGATGTTTTCCTAGGTCCTGGTTCTAATCTCCTTTGATCTTTTACAGACTTACCTTTGGGTTTTGTGAAATAAATCTGTTTTCTTATGACAAATGTATCCTATTTCTATTTCAATTTTGTTTTTTAAGCTAACTTCAGTTTGTTTCTTTCACTTGAAAGTAATCAGTGCTATCTAATGCGTCCATCATTTTTGTTCATCTGGGTTCTAGTCACGGAATTCTTTTCATCCTGGTCTGTGTTCCTGCTTGCCCTTGAATATTTGCATATAATGTAAAACAAACAAACTTTTAAAGGTACTTATTGTATATTAATATTTTTCCTGTTTATTTTTGAAGAATTTTGTAACCCCATGCTTTATCCAGTATGTTTTTTCATGATCAGCACATTTAAAACTTATGATAATATATCAATATATTGAATCCTGAAGTTGATCCCTGACATATAATTCAGACATCAACTAATAATAGATAATATAGATAATAAAATTTATAAATGCCTACATACTTATGTAGTATGATTTAGAAATACATAGAACTATCATGTTTTAAACATTTATATACTGTTGATTGAAATCTGTAAAAACTTCTGAGACTTCATCAATATCACTATATCTAAAATACAACAATAGGATTATATTCCTTCAAATGCTCCTTGAAATTCTATTTCCTATGTGGTTTAGGTTAAGTGCGTACCCATGAAGTTTTCCTCACTGATGAAGTCTTCCAATTTCTAAGTTGGGTCATTTGCCTCTTCCACCATATATCTGTAGATGTATGTACCTCATCTTTGGAAGCTATTTAATTTTGTTTTCACATTATAATTCCTTTAAAAACTTGCCCCAATTCTAGTTTCTAACTTTTTGAACATTAGTGCCATTTCCTTGAAGTCATTTTTATATTGCCTATGGCCTAACATATATCTTTGTACTTAGAAAGCATTTAATACAACTTTGGATATATGAAAAACTATATGAGAAAGTCCACTCATGCAATACTTTGATCATATCTTTCATTACATATAGCCAAAGTTCATTGAAGCTCTATGTATTCCATGTGTATATGTTTTCATGTGTGTAAAATGATGTTCATAGAAGGAGTAAATATCTGATTAAATATCTGTAGTAGTGTGATGAGAGAAGAGAAGGTAAAAAGTCACAACATCAAGTTTCATTCCAGGGGTTGCAAATGGCATTCCAGAGCCATAAAGCATGAAATTTGATGAGGGCAATCATGATGGATGAGGAGGGCAAAATGCTAGGAGACAGGTACAAAGGGCCTTTTATAATGCAGTAAAGAGATAACAAATTGCCAAATTTATGGAATGTAAATTAAGTGATTTGGAGTTATATTTACTTTTTCAGGTCACTGGAAGAACATTGAATGAATGTGGCTGTAATTTTAAAGATAATGCCTTAATGGCCAAAAAGACTAATTTGGTCTTCTGTAGCATCTAGATAAGGTGATCTACTTTTAGTAGCACATACTGATTCAAAATTAAAGAGACTGTTGAACACTCTGATATAATTGCTTTCTACTTTTATGTTTGAATATAGATGTGTTATATTCGCTGCTGAAATTCAATGCCTGCTCATTTCCACTGACCAGGAAAATTTGAGTTCAAAGGTGCTAAACTGGACAGAGAGAGCTACTGTCTGTGTAATGCATAATTAATGATACTTTTGTAAATGCAATTGCTCTTGAAAGTTTGTTAAGTTCTAAAATAAGACAAGACTGAATGAGCAAGTTTGTTTACTCATCTTAGTACTTTATTACTTTTTTCATCTAAAGGAAAAAGTTCAGAACTAATTGCAGCTGCTTTTTTTCTCCTTAAAGTAATATTGAAATCATGCTTTTCATTAAAGGAATGGTGAAGTGATTTGTTTTTCATTTGGGCTAATGAGTACAGAGCTCAAAGGGTTACTGCATAGTGAAAATTATGATGCATTCAATGTAATGGGAAGTGTTGCCATTTTTTTGACATCTAGGTCATTTGATAATAAGATGTTACTTCTCAAACAGAGATTCTTCATTCCAGCCTAAGTAACTGAGGTCATGACTGAAGGGATTAGAGTAGTCCATCATATATGAATATTTTTCTTGTTTATTTTCCATTAAGTTTTGTAGTCCTAAATATTTTATCAAATATGTGTGTTTTATGATAAACACATTTAAAATACTTATGACAATCTCTCAATAGATTTGATCCTGAAATTGATCCTTCATATGTATCTCAGGCATCAAATAATATAAAATATGTAGATAG
Source organism: Glaucomys volans (assembly GCA_020662805.1). Lineage (NCBI taxonomy): Eukaryota > Metazoa > Chordata > Mammalia > Rodentia > Sciuridae > Glaucomys > Glaucomys volans. Next base: position 274,544 of record JAJEJO010005801.1, read on the forward strand.
TAAAAATTATAAATATTTTCGTACTTACATGATTTACATCTGTGATGCATATTACTCTTATAACTTTAAAATTATATATATATTAGCATTGCTGACAGAAATCCATAAAAATTCTGAGATTTCTGTATTGAATAATCATCAATATCACTGTATCTTGTATATAACTTATTCCATGTATCAATTTTTTCTGTATACTACATCATGAGTTGTTTTGATTGTGATATTTCCCATTTTGACAATTTATATATATGTATATATATATATATATATATATATATATTTAAGGGGATAAAATATAGATGTTTGATAAAGCCAATACAATAGCCTTATTTCTATTCATGTGGAAATACACAGGTTGCATTTGTTATGAGTCTTCCTTGTGTGAATGTATGTGTGTGTGTTTATTTTTTGGAGCTTATGTTTGCAAGTAATAGAAAATTTACTCAAAAATTATTTAAGAAAAATGAGACTTCATAGGCTTATGTAACCAAACTGTGGTGAGGCAAGGGATATAGCCATTATGCATGGATGTCTGAAGCCAGAGATTTTGGTATTTTCAGGAAGTTTTGTGGTTAATGTTTTATTTTATCTCTGTGTTGAAGTCATTATCTATAATACTGAGAATTCCTTTTACTTGGGCACAAGGATGGCTGCCCAAACAAAAGATACTCAACATGATCATCTGATAGGAGCATGGAATATCTGGTTCAAGTTGAAATTGTATATTGGAAGGTAGAATCACCAGAAGGAAAGCAGAAATGACCTTAGCTCATCAGTATAAGAATAAGTTTAATTTTATAAAGTAGAGGTTTATAAAAGCTTTGTGATTCTGGAAGCAAAAGATTATAAAGGTGAATTTTAGGAAATTGGAAGAGACAGAATCATAAGAAAACTAATACCCATGGTTTCTGTTGCCTACACTATTTATATGTATTCTTTTCAGGAAATTGTCCAGAAATAACCCTGTTTCTGCATTCTCCCAATGCTAATGCATCTACACATGGCTACCTCTAGGTAACAATGACATATTTTCCCTTTTGGTTTTCTAATGTTTTCAGGCATCCTCAGCCTCAGGATTCAGCTGGGATTTAACTGGAAAACTAACTTAGGAAATGCAGTTTCCAGGTTTCATGACCTTGAAACACAAGAAATGACATAGAATGATGGGATTGTTATTATCACCAGATAATTACAGACAGGTGGCATCCATATCTTGGAATATTCAGTATTTTAAAACAGTCTTCTAACAATATGTAGAATTAAAATATTATCAAATTACATATAAAATATATAACTATCCTTAAAGAAAAAAAGATCAACTTTACCCCCCACATGAAGAGACACTGTCCATTTTCTTTTTCATTCTTGATTTCTGGATGATTTTCCTTCTTTTTCTCATTGTCTGGATCACCCTTCAGTGTTACAAAAATCGATAACTGAATTTACATGTTAGCCATAACCAGTATATGCTATAACAAATAAAAGAAGGTGGGAGAGAAAATATGAATCAATGCATTTAGAAATAATCTATGTAATAAATACAGAAATAATATATGCATAATTGCTTTGTCCTGTTACAGAAAGTACTCATAAGACTGCAGTTGGTATGAATAATTTCTTTCCTCTCCTTCCTGTTTCTTGTTCCCTTTGGCCTCAGCTAGAAACTAAGCTCTTTGTCGCTGTTTATCTTAATGAGGTATCTTTACTTATCTTAATGAGAACTTTACTTCTAAATTATCTGATCAATTTGAAGCTTTTCTTCTACTTCTTACCAAAGAAGTTCTGATAGCTCAGCTTACTTTTATGTACTGCTGGCCTTTCATTAACCAACCCAGCAAATTGTAAGTGCTATTGTCGCTCCTTAAGCTTATGCATGAAATTCAGAATCTCTAGAGAGTGCTCATGATCACCAAATTTGGACAAATCCAATGTTAAATTATTCCTCCTGGGTCCTGAATCCTTAGAATCTATCCTTTCAATATTTCAAAGGTTCCTGTAAATATGTATTGAATAAATCTTTCATCTTATTTTTTTGTATATTCACCTCCTCCTAGAACAGACTTTAATTTGCCCTTCTATGTCTGTCACTGGAATTTGTCTCTATTTATAGATCTGTTAAGTACTGAGAATTGATGGCATGGGTCTTGAGACTAATTAGCTTTCTTTACAATGCAATTTGCTCAGATGAGATACTTGTAGTGTCTTTAGAAGGTGGAAGCAGTGGAAAAGTATGTTTGTCACGGCAAGAAAGACTCCCTGAGATTTTAGACAGAAGGTAATCATACTAATGAAAATCCAACTGTATATCTGTCTTTCAATTCTCAGCGAAAAATTCTTTCCCAATGTTTAATAGTAACAGTTGATACTTGATAAGGTTTAGAAGTTGGGCTATATTGGAATTCAGTAAATCACAGGATCATAATCTGTATCTGATTTTCAGAAACACTCATCTGCAACTACATGAGAGAAGAGATTACTCTTTAAGAGAAGTCAAAGGCACTCTCTCATTGTTGGATCATAACTTCACATGAGAATTTAAACCCTGGATTCAGATTTCTTCTGTAAGATTTCCATTATAGTGTAACTTAGCCATTCTATATCTACCAACCATCCATAAAATTATTTCTACTCTACTATAATGTTTTATTTCCATTATAGTGTAACTTAGCCTTTGTATATCCACAGTCCATATAATTATTTCTACTCTAGTACTATGTTTTATTGCTTTGTCTTTTGAATCCTATTTTAATTATCACTTCATTTCACACAATGGCCACTTGAAATTCAAAGTGTTTTTTATTTTTTCTTCTGCCATTGTGTACCAGCATCCACTTCTACTGATAATAAAGGCCTTGCTTCAAATTGCTTAAAAATCTAAGTAGGTCAAATAACCCATTCCAGGTTCTAATATTTAGAGTTGCTGCTTAAAATTACTCTTTGTGGAATTCACTATAGGGTATTCATATAGGTATGTAGGAAAATTATTTTGGATTCATTCCACTGCCTTTCCTTTTCCTATTCCCTTCCCTTTCCTTCATTTCCCTTTGCCTAATCTATTGAATATCTACTCTTCTCCTCTCCTCCCTAAGAACAGTATCCTAATTAGAATAAGATACAGTCCATGCTTGAGTAATTATATCAAAATGAATTTTACTGTCAGGTATAACTAAAAAGAATGAATAAATTTTTTAAAATTCTAAGAAAAGCACACTGAAAAATTATTGTCTTATTTAAAGAGATAAAATTGTATGGTGCAAAAAGTATAGGAAAAACAGATTATGGAGGTGTATCAGAGAAATAAAGAATACTAAATTAAAAAATGAAATTACTCTTGATAGCCAACATTTATTTAATTAGGATCATTTTTTTTCTTTTTATTTTGTGGTGCTGGGGATTGAACCCAGGACCTTGTGCTTGCAAGGCAAGCATGTTACCAACTGAGCTATATCCCCAGCCCTAATTAGGATCAATTTTGAAACTGGAGTCATTCTAGGTATTTACAAAGGAATGACAATTTGTAAAAGATAAAAGGAACTTGTACAACATTTTGAAGCCTGGAGAAACAAATTTCCACAAAGTCATTTACAAAAAATAATCTGGGTGTTTAAATGATTTTAAAAAAATGTTGTCATAAATGATCCCAACTGCCTTCAAAATGGAATAGTACTCAGGAATCACCATAAAAAACTTGTTAAAAAGTAACAAAACAACAACATATAAAAACTCCTGTCCATAGCTTTTCTTTTTCTTCCATCCTTTGTAAATTCTCCCAGTGTTTCTAATGGTTAAATGTATTTGTGATCTTAGTCATAGAAGAATCTTAGAAAAGTAGGTTCAAAGTTTTACACTGTGTTAGTCAAAGGTTATCTATGAAAGATGGAAATAGTATCTATGAAAGATGGAAATAGTAATTAGTAAGATTACTAATAATAGGAGAAAGTACTAAGATGACTAAGAAAATGGAAGTGGTACTAGCAAACAGCACCTGGAATGTCCAAATGCTAATTTCTTTATACCCATAAAAATCACAGATATCATTATCCATGATAAAACATTTAAGTTCAACAGCATCACAAAGATTTAAGTTATTGCAGTTACCACTCATTATTTTACTAAAGTTTTGGCTAGAAAACAAAGAAAGATAAAACATAAAAAGAAACAGTAGTATGTTTTAATAGAATATAATCACCCATGTAATAACACATAAGAACCATTATTAAATCCATAGATTTGTTTTGAGTGCTTAGCAAGATGGAAACTATAAAATAATACACAAGAATCAATTGCATTTCCTTATACCCACAAAAAGTAGTTTATAAATGTCACTCAATTAAATACTATATTTACAATGTCAACAAAAAATAAAGTAGAAAGAAAAATATCTAGCAAAAATGTTCAAGATGTTTATGAAATCTTTAGAACATTATTGAAATATATTAAAGGAGATCTAAATGGAGAAAAGAATTAGATTCAGAAGAGTATTTATGGATTATTAAGATATAAACTTTTTCCTTATCTTGACTAGAATCTTTTTGACTTTTTGTCACTTTCTTTAACTGGAAATTTAAAGAGCCAAGAATAGCTAAGACATTTCTAAAGAGATATGAGGTTATAAGATTTGTTGACTTGATATTGAGAGTGATTATAATGATGCAGTAATTAAAATGGTATGGTAAAAAGAAATCACTTCACGAAATTGAATAGCAAATCTAGAAAAACACTACATAATTTGTTAGAAATTTGTTTTATGAGAGGTCTGACTGTGCAGAATAATGAGAAATAAAATGTGTCAAATAAGACTGGACCAAATAGCTGTCCATACAGATAAAAATGAAATTAAATTTTGCTAGACAGAATTCTAAGATGTCCCCAATATTTCTATTGTTTGGTGTAGGGGCCCTGCATATATATATCCTCAGTAAGTGTGGCCCAAGCCTGTGAATATGGTGGTTTATCATGCCCACATAAGTAGGTTAGATCACCTTGGAAAATGGATTGTACCTCTATAAAGATGTCCCTAGTAAGACGGGTTTCAGTTAATCAAAAGGTAAGTTATATGTGATATATGTGGGCACAACCTCATCAGGCAATTCTTTAAATGGGCAAGAAGTAGCAGCATATTCTCTCCTGATGCCTTGAAGCAGAGTGACATGCTCTTCTAACATGAAGGGACAATATGGCAAAGTCAGGAGAGTGGCATCTGGGAGCTGAAAACAGTTTCTGGCCAACAGCTAGCAAGAAAACTGGACCCTCATTTATACAGCCTCAGGGAAATAGATTTTGCCAACAAACATTAGCTTGGAAGAAGACCCTGAGCTCCAGATGAGAACTCAGTTCAGCTGACAACTCAATTTTAGCCTGTGAGTCCCTGAGCAAAAGCATAGCTAAGCCATCTCTCTACTTCTAGCCTACAAAAACTGTGAGATAATTGATGGGTAATTGTTGGCCACCAAGTTTACGGCAATTTGTTGCACAGCAATGTAAGCTTTGTGTAACATATAAATTGACCAAGGATTAGTTCTAGATTATAAAAAACAGTTATAAATCAAAAAGAAAAATGCCAGTAGCACTGTAGGAAAACAAAATAAATGAATTGGTACTATAGAGAAGAAAATATCTATACAGCTCAACTGAAGAATGGATGTTTAAAAGTCACTAACAAAGGAAATAAATGGAAAGCCAAATAATCTACCATTTTTTAAACGCCAGATTTTATTTTAAATAACATCAAACCTAGTAGTAAGAAGTGCAGGCAAAGTGGGAAGCAAATACACTGCTGGGCACAGTGTAATGAGTTACAGCCACTGTGGGGCAAGCATGTAGTTTTGCCTCCTGGGGATGAAGAAGTGCATGCCCTGTGATCTGAAGACTGCCTTTTAATTTAAACAACTTGGAGAACTCTCGCATCTGTGCAGAGCAACACAGGCATGGAGTTGAGAGGTCTGTTGTGATGCTTTACTTCTTAAGTATATTCCATAACCATTATTTTGTATCTAATCAATATTTTTATAAAAATATTCTTTACTAATAATAATAAATAAAAATTAATTAATTAATTAATTAATGAACTGTTGGAAGTTGTCATTCTTTGTGCTTTTTCAGATCAAGAACAGTGGCCAGAAAGAGGAGTTTTATTCACATGAAGCTAGGAAGGAGCATTTTCAAAACCAGGCATTGTCATTCTACAACTCAAGATCAGAAAAAGAAGAAAAGGAGCAACTCTTGTTTTCCAAAGAAATTCTAAAAATTAAAAGTCAGAGTGGGAAAAAAACAATTTGGGGAGTGAAATGGTTAAAAGTTTGGATGATCAATATGCTTGTGATGATGGTCAAACTGTGCAGGTCAATTGGTCTGGTCAGTGGGTGTGCCAGGCGGAAACTCTCCTGTCTGATGCTGAAACTGCCTGGTGCAGCAGGAATGAGGCTATGATCAAATCCTCATGGAAATTATGAACCTGGCAGGAGGTAAAGTGGGTAAAAATGCTATATGTACTTGTCAGTGTTTACTGTTGTATTTGCTTAAAATAATCCAAATTTTCTCCAAAAGCATTTTGCCAACTAACATTAAAAATGAAAACCTACATATGTTCACAATTCATAGGGTTCAAGAAAATAATATAATTATTTAGGAAAAAAATACAAGACTTAGAACATCAATCCCCTGACATTTTCATATGAATATACAGTTTGATATATTACATTATTTATTAAAAAAATAATAGATGCAACAGGAAGTTTCAGAAGGTTCTGCCTTATATTGATACTCAATACAGGCTGAAGGCATCAGAACAAAAGCAAATCAATAGAAATGATTTTTGTTGTAGCTAATACCAGAGGTTCAGGTACCCATCTCTCTAATGATTTATAGTTTGAATCAGAAATAAAATTAGATTATGTTAAATAATATTCTCCAAATATTGCTTCTCACATTTTATAATTTTACAAATTTGAAATATATTTTATGAATACATGTAACTTATCTCAGAGACATTTAAAAGATGTTGGAGGGTGGGTTAAATTTTGTTGGGATAGTTCAACAGTTTTTAGTCTTTTGTTCCATTAAAGAAATAAACTGATGGTCTAGAAACAAGTGGGGGCAAAATTATTATTAAGTGTTGTTTTGATTGTGCTCAAGTACAAGAATGTCTGAATAATGTAGACTCCAGAAGTCAACTTTACATGGAATTATGCACCATGACTTATTTTCCTTAAAAAAATATGGTGAATTAACATTGCTTATAGTCAGGAAATGTGCATTTTTTAAAAGAAAAAGGCTGGTGGAAATGGAAAGATTATTCCTAGATTTCTTCTTACCTTTTTCATATTTATGATGAGCAAACTTTATTTTTTATTTCTTAATTTACAAAATCAATAGCTTTCCTAGACTTCTGCTAACCTTGTTTTTCATAAAGCCAATCAATTTTATTTTTGAAACAATTAGATATACAATGACAAATAGCTCAAGGATTTCTCATACAGCCCCCCATGCATGCATCCCCCTATTGTCACTACTATGGCACATTTGCTATAATTAATACATTGATATTAAAATGGTATTATCTAAAATCCATAGTCTATTCAAATTTCCTTAGTTTTGATATCCTTTTTCTGCTCCAGGACTCTCTCCGTGGTAGAACAGTGCAGCTCATATTTGTTTTCTCAGGCTCCTTTTGGTTCTAACAGTTTCTTTTTGGTGATCTGTACAGATCTGATGATTCTGTCAAGTTATATTACAGGATTGGAATTTTTCTTTTTTCTTTCTCTTGTCATTGTACTGAGGTTATGGTTTTTGGGCACAGAGGTAAGGTGCCATTTTTCTCCCATGATTTATTACTATAGATGAGTTTGATCACCTGGCTGAATTTGTAAGCTCTTTCCCTGTGAAGTTGCTGTCATTTTCCACCTTTCCTCACTATGCTCTAGGGAGGAAGATGACACTTAAGAAGTCAAGAGTTGTGCTCTCCTCTCTTAGCATGGAGAATCAAAATAATTTATTTGGAATTCTTCTACATGGGATATTTGTCTCTTCTCCCATATTTATTAATTTACCCAATCTCTTTATGTTAGCATGAACTTGTGGTCATTTCTTTTGTACTTTGAGTTCTAATTCAGTGCTTTGCTTATTTGTTGCTCAGATTTTTCCCACTTAGGTCAGTGCTGAAGTCTTTCAGTTGGTTTCTGTAACCTTTTGACAAACCCATCAATTTTTAACACTTTCTGGCATTACATGATGCTTCAGGTTCATCTTGGGTGTTTGCTGCCTCCATTGTTAGCCATTTCTCTAAGAAGCCTTGATCTCTTTTATTGAGGAAGGTCATTAGATACTAACCTGGATGTCAGGTGAGCTCATTGCTACTATGGTGTCATTTATTCCTAAGTGTACAAAACAATCATTGTACATACACATATGTCATGTATTTATATCTATCTGCATCTATATATTTATATATTTCCCCCCTTTTCTTGGAGGTGGATTTGGGGATTGAACTTAGGGTTTTGCCAATGATAGGCAAAGGCTCTATCCCTGAGTTACCTTCCCACCCCCATATGCCATTATTAATTAAGATATATTAAGTAAAATATTAGGTCTCACTGATGTCTGAAACTTTAATTCATTGCTACATAAATCATGTTAGTCTCCTCTGTTTCATTACCCAGATATTCCTATTCTGATAGTGAGAATACCCACCTATCATTAATATGTTGATTATACTATACATAAAAAGAATAATCAATCAAAATTGTTACCCACACTCCCATGAGAAAGACCTGGACCAGCTAGAAAATAGTTCTTATGTGTAATTTCTTATTAGTCTTAGAGACACCATTCATTTAAAAAGTTACTTGGTTCCTCCATTCTTCTCTCACCCCACGCCCCAACCCAATTATAAATATTACCATTCACTTATCAGGGAAAATATTCAGCCTTTGTTTTTTAGGGATTGGCTTATTTCACTTAGCATGATATTCTCCAATTCCATCCATTTATCTGCAAATGCCATAATATTCTTCTTCTTTATGGCTGAATAGTATTCCATTATGTATATATACCCCAGCTTCTTTATCCATTTATCTGTTGAAGGGCATCTAGGTTGGTTCCACAGTCTATCTATTGTGAACTGAGCTTCTATAAACATTGATGTGGCTGTGGAGGGGGAGAAGGGGTA